>JARKHS020032845.1:0-182500 GCA_030143305.2 Amblyomma americanum
GGTGGTTCTGATAAGATAGTCGAGCAAAGGAGCAGGCGCGGAAATCGAAAGCAGGGTGTTGACGGAGGGAGCGCTGGAAGTCTCACGCACGTCAAGGTGAGAGGGCAGGCAGGCTGGCTGGATGTACGAAATCAGGGGCACACCATGCAGCAGGGTAAGTCGACACTGGGACGGATTATAAGTCCTCATCTTCGTGGAACCCCTGCGAATATCCAGGATTACGGCAGGCAACGGCAGGTTCCTGAGGCAAACGAAGAAAGAGGACAGCATAAATAAAACGCTGACAACTGGCATGATAGGGCACGAGAGAGAAACAAGCGCTGAAGCTTCAGGCCCAACGTTGAAGTCCTCAGCGACTGTTAGCTTGTGCGGCCAGGCGAAAGATGCTTAAGCGGCAAGCTCGTCACCCAGCACAGAAAATCTCATCTTACCGTGGACTCAGTCGATCAAGGCGGAATGTTGAGAAAAGAACTCCTGCCCGAGAATCACATCGTGGGGGCCGGACGGCATGGCCAAGAACTCGAGTTTGTATAAACTGTCGTCAATTACGACCCGCGCTGTGCATGCGGTCGGAGACGCAATTCCCTATTAACTGGCATTAAGGAGCGACCAATCGGGAAATGACGTCGTCCCATTCCGTACAGCGTGGTTTGAATCACGAATACCGAGGCACCTTTGTCGACACGCAATCATAATGGCAGGCCATCGATGATGACTTTTCTAACGCTGTGAGGGGACAGATGAGCCGATGAAGTTTTCGAAGACCACGGAGTTCTTGCCTCCGCACTGACGAAATTAGTCCAGGAGCACGCCTCTGACGGACGGCTCAACTGTTGTGTACAGAGTACTAAACAAATATAGTGAAGACTTCAATGCATCTTGTTATTTGTGCACTAACAATTATTAATATGAGGTAACACTTCTTTAAATGATATAAACGATGTATTTAACCCTGTTCTGTAAAATTTGATGAACGTTTTAATCGTCCTTTACTCATTATCCAATCAAGAGCCAAGCAGAGCTATCATTATCAGCCACGGCAGCGGCTGAGACTTGTCTCCGGCTACTTTAATACGCACGCGCAAATTGCGAACTGGAGGCCAAGGATGCACAGCTTTAGTGAAAGCAAACATCATCATAAGCCTAGATGCCAAGAACATTGCCGGACGGTTACTGGTGCTGGTCCCCTGAAGTCAGGCAAATGAGGAAATTGCGGTGTAGAATCAAAGTTTCCGTAACACCCAAATAACGTTGAATTCAGCGTTTGTATTTAGCTGCCGGAGTGCATCGCTTGTTTGCCACTTGGTGACGGCCAACGTAGGCAAACGACTAACCCGGAGGATAAGCGGCATGCTCCTCGGTGCTCGCGATATAGCCAAGCTAAACAAAGCGCTCAGCCGAAACGGAAACGTTTGCACACTCTTGGCATCGAACTTTCTTCTCCAGATGAGCAGTGGCGGTGACTTGGAAACGACTGCCACCACTCTGCGTGATTGTGTTATAACGCTCGAGCAAGAAGCGCAAAGCATAGGGGGAAACTAACAGCCTATGCCAGGTCACGCCGACCCATTAAGGTAAGCACAACTAAGAAGATGGCGCTGGCTGTAGTTTCGAAAGTAGGGCCCGTCTAGGCAGAAGCCGGCCAACTTGCGGCTTCGAAAAGAAGAGATCTAATGACGCGAACGGAAGAAAAAATAGGGTGGGTGAGAGGGGGTGGCGAGGATAGTTCGGAGTCTACAGAAAGAAACAGGAAGAGAGAGGCGTCGCAGGAAATTGACTGTGAACATCTGGTCGGTCTGTCGGCAGCGGCGATGGAGATAGAAAAAAGACCAAACTGTGTGTGTGTGTGTCTGCAAAGGTAGATGTGAAAAAAAAGAACGCGCGGAGAGTAGAGAGGTGCAAAAAGCCGCTGTGGGAAAGGAGGGAATTGGTTGTGGACAACTCGTGGGCGTCGAGTCTTCGATGAGGCAACGGCTGGACCGCTTTCGGTTCAGCCTCGTCGGAAGCTAATGCTGGCGGGTAGTAAAGGAAGAAAAAAAAGAGACCTTAGGAACAATGAAGGGAGCAGACAAGAAAAAAAAATGAAAAGGAAGAAGTACTGAAACTAAGCGCGCATCGGGAAAGCAGGCAGCCGGAACAAGTGACGCCGAACAGTAGCTACAAAAGCGGAACAAGCTGTGTACAACGAGGTGCAAGAAGAGAAGAACGAAAGAACAAGGTCATACAAGTGGATCGATTTTGTAGAAGCAGTCGTGAAAGTAGTGCGTCAACGCCTCCACCACAGCCCCTCCCCTCCTGGATCGCCATTCTAGAAGCAGTGATCCCACTTTTTCGTTACCCGCAGCTCGCCACAAACACCCTCCTTTATCCCTCCAGCCGATGTGCGAGGGGCCTCCCATGGCTTTCAAGCGGCCTCCACCGACCACATTGCGTGGTTCGGGGAAAGGGCGACCGTTTCATGCCGTTTTCTTGATGCGGACAGTCGGTGGTGGGATTTCTGAAATTAAGGGGCACAGCTTATTTCTGCGCCCGCGGCGGGGGTCTGCCGCCCTTTTGTTGTTGTTGTTGTTGTCCTCATACTATGGCACATGCCTTTTCTTTCTCTAGCATTTCTACCGTCCCATTTATTTCTTCTTTCTCTTTCCTTTCTCCCTGTGGTGATCAGCTCCTTTAACACTTTTCATTTGGGGACTCGTGATTACTCTTTTCTTTTCTTTCGGCTCAATGTTTAAGCTTAAACTAGAGGTCCCGTATCGTTGGAAACGAGATTTTGTTTGATTACCGTCTCCCTTTTTTTCTCTTCTGGTTTGAAGAGCAGTACAGTCTGCTTTTATTGCGGTTCATGGTTTTCAAGGTCAGGCATTCGGGGAGTTTTCAGACTTGGCTTGGTGATGATGATGCCCGGGAAAGCTATTTTCATTGTTTACATTTACTGCGCAAAGACAAACACGGACACGAGGGGAGACACCACAATGTAAGCCTGAATTACCAACTCGTCCAGCAACTGATTTTAAGTCTGTTCATTGTGAAAGATTACGACAGCCCTCGCATAAAAGATAGATATAGCTTTGGGCATCATTTCTGCAGGATACAATAAATATAGCTTTGCATATAATTTCACGCGGGCAATGTAAACCTCCCCAAAAAGCGCTCCCTGGGTGTCGCAGTATTGGTCGCTACACTGCTGAGCATATTTATGCCAGTAGCACGATGAAAATGGTAGCGCGAGCTATCGAAACATGTTTGCTACAGTACAAAAAGTAGGCGTTTCTACTTCTGCGTGTACATCCAGGAAAAGATCAACATAAACAACAGAAATTCAATTTTTTAGGACGGGAATATTGGCAAGTCTGTGCTCACACATGTTATAGTTTCGAAACCTAGCAAGAATATTTCACTGTGTTAACTTTCTACGGGACTTTGATTCATCGATGCTTTGTTTGACGCTATTTGAAGCTTATAACTTAACCTGCAAACAAAACGAGAAAGCTTGAAGGGAAAACTAAAGGCATAATATAGGAGAAAGGCTACTCCCCCCCCCCCCCCCTACTCCCAAATCTCTGCTTTCGGCCAACTTCGTCCCGCACAAGCATGAATGCATTTTCACACGCACGGTGGCGCAGTGCTTAGGCGGTCGGCTACTGAGCCGGATTACCCGGGTTCGAACACGACCGTGGTGGCCACGTTTTCATGACGAAAAAATGAAAATTGGTTTTTGGGCTAGGCGCAGTCTTTCTCACGTATCGGCGGACACCTGAACCGTGCCGTAAGGGAAGGGATAAAGAAGGGAGTGAAGGAAGAAAGAAAGAAAGAAAGAAAGAAAGAAAGAAAGAAAGAAAGGAAGAAAGAAAGAAAGAAAGAAAGAAAGAAAGAAAGAAAGAAAGAAAGAAAGAAAGAAAGAAAGAAAGAAAGAAAGAAAGAAAGAAAGAAAGAAAGAGGTGCCGTAGTGGAGGGCTCCGGATAAATTTCGACCACGTGGGGATCTGTAACATGCACTGACATCGCACAGCACACGGACGCCTTTGGGTTTCGGCTCCCTCGAAACGCAGCCGCCGAGGTCGGGTTCGAACCCAGAAACTCCGGATTAGTAGCCGAGCGCCTAATCACTGAGCCACCGCAAGAAATCAATTTTTCAAACTACCTGCAAACGATAATACTTTGTAGTGCCTTATTGCGACGAGACGGACATCATTTTGTATTATTATTTTGTATGTATCGTTTCATGCATTAGCACAAAATGACATATAAATCCACTCAATGCCGATGTTATGCGAGTGTAAAGGTAAACCTTGCGAAGGTACAAATTCTTATCAAAGGAGAAATTAAATGTCCTGAGCAATCTAAAGACAAAGGACCTCATGTGTTGCGATTAAAAACCAAGAGCGAAAAGTAAACGTAAACAAAATAATCAGGTGTATTCACTAAGAATCAGAGAGCATTGTCATTACCTGCATGCACGAAGTAGGCATTTCAGCCTAGAATCTATACGCAGATCTATGCAGTAGCCGACATAATCATGACGCCATTGTTGAAGGAGGCAGCAATGTAAAGGAAGTGGACATCCCGCCGGTCACAAAATAAGAAGTAAAAAGAAAAGGCCATTTGCAATGCAAATGAGTTATGCGACTGTAGAGGATCAAGTAACGAAAGAAGATGTGTTGATTGACGGTTGTAAGATTGGGCTGGAAAAACCTGCCACGCTGTTTACGCTTTTTCGTCGTTGGCTCGAGCGCACCGGAATACTAGATGATCGCTAACATTATATACGGCTTTAAATGCTCAGGCGCGAATGGAAAAGTAGTTGAGCGCCATCATAATAGTCTGTCTCAGTTGTTTTCGACGGGTAGACTTATGATAATCTTTTTTTACTCGGCAAAAGTGAAAGCCAGCGAATGTAAAAAAAAAATGTACCTCGTGTGAGCCAGGTCCATCCGCTCATGTGCGCCGTGATTACAGCGCTCTCATCCCCGACTTGGTAACGAGCTGGCAGCTTCGGCGCTGCAGACGGCAGCGCTTCTCTTACCACAGCGGGTCTCCTGTCTGGTCCCGTCGTTTTGCGCTGTTACAATACAAATTCTCTCTGTTTTTGGTTTCGAGTTAAGCACCAGCGGCTGCCGACGGCGCGCTTTTTGGGCGCTCCGCCTTCATCTCTAATTTTCATGTCAACTGCAGCAAGTCCTCCCATTTTTGCGTCTCATCTTTAGCGTATAATTTAGCTTTTTCCTGCACGAAAGTAAGAGCGAGGATAAACAGCTTCAATATAACATCAGTGGCAAAAATTACTTGTTACAAATTCGCCCTGAGCAGCCTAGCTATCCTGGTAAAGAACATAGTCGTCACAGTAAATTAAGAAACTTATCGCCACGGTTTCCTTGCACTATATGGTGGAGAGTTTATGTTGATCTGCAGTCTACTGAAAGCCTCCTCTGAAAACAGTCTCAACAAAATTTCCGCAGCTCGAAAACCACCAATGGATCTTATTACAAGCACGTAGATAGTGCGGCACAGTCATGAAAAAAAAAAGGTTGCTCGATGCGAGTGCGCGGAAAAAAACATGGTTCTGTGTGCTCCGGCAAAGCAGAAGAGTTCAATGCATTGAAGGATGAAGGTACATGCGGTTATCTATCCTCTGGTAAAATGCCAACTGAGTGACTAGCGAGGCAACGCAGAAATAATTAGTAATCTGTAAATCTTCCTCCCGCAATCTGTTGCCCGAGATGTTCAGCGCCCCTGGGCAGGCAGCCCAGCTATGGAGCTACCAGAACTTGGGGCCATTTTTCACCGCCTGCCTTCATTAACTTCCGACGAACTCGGCATCGAAACTATCGATAACGTGCCGACTCCTAGCCATGGAGGCGAAGGCCAGCCTAACGCATTGCCGTCGCTCTGGGTCCGGGAGAATCGATTGCGCCGGAGTTGAGATTTGGAATCTGATTACGAACGTTCTCTTCTCATGCAACAAGTTCACGATGCAAGCCCGTTCGCGTACTTTTTCTCTGCTACAGATCATCAATTACTTATTGCCATAAGGCGCAGCTATGGCATCGTGTTCTGCCATCTGGTTTCTTTAGCACTAACTTCGGTAGTGAATAATATGTAGTAATGCCGTCCGCTTCCTTGCACATGCGCTATTCTAGTAGGAAGTGCTTGAAATGTCTCACACTGGGCGGAAAAGTAACTCATAAGTTCATTTTTGTTGTCATCTGAATGTCCAGTTCTCAAAGGCATTAAAGGAACGGTCCTATGAAAAAGACGCTGCACAGAATCTGTTCTTAGAGATTTAAAAAGATATTGTAAACAGTCCTAAATTTAAGAATGTGCCACTTTTTTACAACGATGCTAATCCTAGTTGTTTGAGACGATACTGGTCGATCCAGATCACTTCTGGGTTTTACTGTTAACAGCTTTTGTGGCGCTTTCTGAAATCATGTTTCGAATGGCCCTTGCAATCGCACATCAAGCTCTAACAAAATGCATATCAGGGCTGTAGTCAACAACAAATGAATACTCATTCCTAGTACAACTTATCGCTGGGAGCAGAGTTTAACATCATAAATTTTGCTCACTGCTGCAGCTGTCCACTTTTTAGCCAGGAGAACGGTGACCTAAACTGCTATGACTTTGATTTATATCCCGCGATTAGTAAAACTTTTTATTCGATGCGTAAATTTGCTTTACATGGAGTGCGCATGGGATGCGGTGGAGATAGAACACACACCTCAATTACGTTGCTCCGTACGCCAAGGTGCGGTTCATGAATCTTTGGTGTTTCACCAAAACGTTAAGCAAATTCCAGGCGGAAATAACAAGACTTCTTTCACTCCCTCCTTTATCCCTTCCCTTACGGCGCGGTTCAGGTGTCCAACGATACATGAGACAGATACTGCGCCATTTCTTTTCCCCAAAAAACCAATTAATATTATTATTATTAATAACAAGACGGAAAAAAGATTCCTACGATGCCACTGGCGGCTTCCTGAACGGTGCACCTTCCCGCTTACAGTGGCAAACCAAGAGATTAAATTTATATAGCAGGAAGATTTCCTTCAAAACTTGAAAGAAATCTTACTACTGGTAAGCTGTCCCATCCGAAAGAAGCAGTGTATGCTTGTAGCAGCGGAGCGTGGGAAATGAAGGGAGCACACTTGCAGCAGGCGAAAGGAAACGAACGCTTTGAGGCAAAAAAGAGATAAAATTCCCCAGGAAACTAAGGGTGCTTTTTTTATGAACAAGAGCGCACAAAAGATCCAGTGTTTTGTTGGTACCCCTGTACGCTAGTTAGGAAATGCGTCCTGTAATGAATTCACTTTTATACCAGTAACACAACGCTTAAGCTATAGATTCTTTCAAGAACTTTTGCGAAGACAGCGAAGCAAGAGTCTTAGGAACTAAAGATGGTCACAGGGCATTCGTGTTAAGTGAAAACCAAAAGTGTGCGGCTTTAGACCTTAACTGTCGGCGTTTGGTTTCCCTCATATATGTAAAAAATATGGGTGGGCAGACTTTGGACAACAACCACATAGAAAGGTTTAGGCGCACGTATGCTATACGGACAGCATTGAGGAAAGATTGCAGCGGAGTGCTCGGCTGAAGGTACGCTTCTGCAAGAACCAAACGAAATCTGTAGCCAAAAGGTCTAACGAAGGCTTCAAAGTTTAGCTGAGTAGTGGGACAATTTTTTCGCTTCTCCAGCTCCACAAGCCCAAGGAATAATGAAATCTGTCGGCCTGTCTCCTGCGGAGCTCAGTAGCTACAGTGCCGCAGGTAACAATTTTTAATGTGGACTAGTCAATTCCCACAAAGAAGAGGACAGTGTCATCAGTAATTTCAATGTCAAATATTGGGACACGAATTATGCACAGAATTTACAGAGTTGATACAATGATCACTTCGAAAATATTCATACACTCGAAAAAAAAGTAAACATTGATATTGCCGCAAATATTTGTAGTGTTTGTTCATTCTTCAAAGCTGCCGGCATGCCGCTTTATCGCTTTGATCGCGATGCAAGATGCGAACAGATTTATCTCGATGGTTCGCGCCCAGGCGGAGCCGATTCTAGGTTGTTCCAGAATGTTGTAGTAGCTTTTAACGCCGTATCTCGAAAGTTCGCAATCAGCTTTAAACTGAGCACGGCCGAGGGCGGCGGGGATTTTCTGTTCGACTACCTCCGAGCACGCTTGTTGCTACGCCGCCGCCGAGTGATTATGTCCATTGTGGGCACATGTCAGCCCAAATAAAGAGTTTTGCATAGACGCCATTTTCGCTTTCGTTCTGCTGCCCGGATTGCAGTCACCACTTCGTGGCAATATTTACCACTCGCCGGACGCACCTGCTAACCATTTGCTGTGATATCAGAATGGTTTAAATAATTTGCCATAGGCCGTCAATGGCGTGGGTCGGTTGTTAATGAGTTGATGCAGTCGATTCCCCTAGACGTTTGAAAGCCGCACCTATGGCACTGAACAGCAGTGACCAATGCTGGTAGGAATAAATGGATCTGAAATTGGAAACGGATAATTGATACCTTTAGAATATGGCCCCAGAGGTTGTCCAAAATTGCATCTGTGCCCCATGCAACCAAAATGCTTATATCTTCGGGCCACCCATTTGAAGCGCGCCTTCTGCCGTACACGGCCGTACACACCTTCCAGATGTCATATGAAAGGCAATATAGAGAAACGCCAGAAATTGAGATTGAAGTGAGGCAACATGGCCAAGTACGGCAGTATTCCAATGCGTCTTAACACTAGATGTCCAACATTCTTGGAGAAAAAATTTGAATATTGAAGTATTGTAAGGTACTGTTACGGAAATATTGATGGTATTGGTCTCGTGTTTCAATGCGTAGCAAAATCTCTCTTTTAGTGTCTTTCCATCACTCCCATCGGGCATTTAAGATTTCCATAGAAAACCAACGGGGAACGCATTTGACGACAGCAAAAACGTTAATAGGAAAAAAATTCTAGCATGCCGACAGGAGATCTGCGGATGTATTGATTAATATAGTGAAATATTACAATATATGAAAAAATTGCGTTCTTTAACCGGTGCCCGTTAACAAATGGTTTTGCCCAGTATTGTTGGGTATTATTACTTCTTCCTGCCTTATTAAAATAAGGCTTTCCTGTTCATGACGCAGCTGTGGCACAACCAAGGCCACTACGACGTTATGACGCAAAGTCCACGCATTTCTTTTCGTCAGCTACACTGTAAACGATCTGAGAACTAGAAACGGAACGCACAAAATCTTTGCGTGCACGGAAGGGCAGGTGAAGTAGTTCAGAATGTTTAGAGAAGGAGAGGAAGTTCCCAGGACCTGAAGTGGCACAAAAGGCAGCCTAGGAAGGAGTTTGAGTAACTCGGCGCATGTTAACGCACAATTTGCGTTAATGGGGAAATATTGTCGACGACAACGACGCGCGGAGACGCGTAGCCGTGAAGAAACGAGCAGAGAGAAACGAGTGCAGCCTCTGCTTGGCGGAGCGAGAACGTACAGGGCTCGTGACAGAATGTTCGCACTAAAGGTCAAAAATACAGAAACTAAATAAAAGCACACCTACTAAGGCCTTTTCTCCATATTCCTCGCGAAAAACAGAGAGTTTTTCCAAGAGCACACACATTGTCAACCTCGCCTCGGTTAAACTTTCCATCTAACTCGACACGCAAAAGTGAGTGCTGTTCGCCGCCGACTGCCGGAGAACCTATTAAGTGTCCTCTGGTGGAAAATGTCGCAATCTTTCAAGCAGAGCGCTGGTGTGTCTGCGTTTACTACGGTGGTTCGACTAACATGCTGTACAGACGAACACCGCCGTTGGCCTAGCACTTGCTTCCTTCCTTCGCCCTGCGTCGCGTCTATTTAATTTACTGGGGCCGCCCTCAACATGGCCGCGATGCAGGGAAAAGGCGAAGAGATCGCAGCGTTTGCGGGTCTCTTTCGCAGCAGCTAGTCAAGGAGGAGAAGGAAATGTGTTTCAACAGCGGTGCCGGGAAGGGAGATATGGCGGCAAAATATGCAAGAGCAAAAATGACCGAGTTAAGAAGGAGGCGAATGGGCTGAAAAAAGTCAGAGTGGGCGAATGCTACGACAGTCTTTTATTGCTGTCGTTTATCTTCTTCTTTTATTTGGTAGTTGAACTTCGAGACAGAGAAGAGAAGATCAAAAGTTAGCGATGATAAAACAGGCATAATGATAAATTTCGCGGATGATCGAATATTGTCTATGTTGTAGCAGGTGGGCTCTAAGAATTCGAGTAATATTTTAAGGCAAAAAAATTCAATTTTTCTCTCTTTATTCTAATACGTGCTTTATCCTTTCATTGAACAGCGTGCTCTTTTTTTCTGAAGAGCCCCAGGATTTGACGCCTGTGCAGAACGTAATTTTTGGTGTCTAAGATAAAGTTTCTATAGACGGTATCAAAAACACTCATTTTCTTTATGTGAGAACTCTGTTTCATTTCCTTTAATTCATTGCTATTTGAAGGTTTAAATTAATATAAGTGATTACCGTTTCAATCGCTGCTTTCAAAGAACTTCCTGGAAAAGCACGTCAGATGCTTATGTTACGCATAAAATGTTTGTGAGTGATTGCGTTTGCCTGTAAAAGTAAGGTGAAATTTAAGATGGAGATTTTGCTGAGTCCAAAAAAGAAGTGTGATGTCTTTAATTTGATACGTTCCTGTGAACCATTACATAAAAATTGGCAGCGGCTTAGCTCGGCTATGCCAGGATATACGTACCGAGAGGTACGTATCCCTGGCTGAGCTTGTTTTTCGGAAACTCGAATGGAGTGATCAGTCACACGACGGGCCTCCACATCTCTCTTCTGTTGGCTTCCCGTTGACTGACGCCTTCTATGGGCTCCATCACGGCGGCTATGCGCTCGGCAGTCTGGCATCTCCGTTTGGCAAGGCATTCCTCTCTCTGTTCGGGCGTCTCCGCTGCTCTCTTCGCCTTCTGACGCTCATTCTCTGTTTGTTGGGTAGCCAACTGCCAGGCGACAACCTCAGAATCGGAAGAGTTAATCTTCTCTTGTGTATCCCCGAGCTGTGACGTTGTGATACAGACGCCCATTAGCATCTCCGCCTTTCATACGCAATGCTGCGCATGCGACGCGCGGTTCGGGTGATAGAGCGGCGTGCGGCGAGGCGGCGACGAAGAACGCGGCGCAGCTGTTGGGTCCCTCTGGTTACCATGGTATCGGCGCATGCGCACAAATGCTCATCCGCAAGACGTCACGCTCGGCTCCGTCGGTGGAGCGGCCGCACGGCCGCGGCGACGGCGAAGCGCACGCCGCACCTTGCTCCTCTCTGGTTGCCATGGCAACGGCGCATGCGCACAACTGACCTCTCCCATGCACCGCAAAATGCTCGACTGGTAGCCTAGTGTAGTTCTCGCTACAAGAGCAGGATATGCAAAGGCTTACCGTAGCGCTGGCGCAGCCTGGACAAATACCGGAACGTTCCGAGCGCAGACTGTCTGACAGAACTGAAAGCAGCGCATCGTTTTCACATTAAAATTCAGTTACCTAAAAAGAAGGCGTTTTAAAATATGCTGCAGTAGTAAAGGTTAAGAAGTTTGAGAAGCGAAGGCGAAAGTGAGGGCTGAGAAGTGCGATTCAGGAAAAAGCACCTAATACCGATGAATACCAAAATGTAAACTTTGCACATTAAAGCAGAATTACTGCGCTGTTAAGAAAGTCGAAGCTTAAATGCTGAGATAAACTACATACTCAGAGTGCACCCACCCATAGTACGAGCGGTGAAGATATTACACGACCAAATGCATTGGCCCTTCATAAGCGGGATCTTAGAAATATCTGTCAAAGATGGGGATAAAAAAAAGATTTTTAGAGTGACATTTTGTGATGGTCACTATTAGTAGTGCGAATCTGAGGTCTCGAGAAATTAATAGGAATCTGTTTATCTGCGAGTGTATCGGCTCAAAAACCGCTTTCAGCAGTGAAAAAGAAACAACTAGACATCTCCTAGAGCCCCAATGATCACCTGCTGAAAAAAAAAATGAAACGCTCGCGGATTCAGATCACGGAAATTTAAAGACGAGTACAAGTCTAACCGCTATTTTAACGTCGGCTCCGAGATTGTGCGGAACCTACTCGCCGTTTGATAAGCCCTCGTAGAAGAGTCACGAGTCACGTGAGTGATATGTGGTAACGTTGTGATGTAGAACAAGCCACAAGCATAGGTCAGGTCACGCGATTGATAACGTCTTGAATCTCATGCCAATCAAGCGAGCTGTATGAGTGCATCATGGTCAGTTCGTGGTCACATCATTTTCAAGTAGTCATACGATATGGTTTCACCCCAATGCCTACGCTGCTGAAGATGCCCTTCTTCTAAATTTCTTTCCTCTCATTTCTTAGCTTTCCACTTGCGTCACTATATTTGGCAGGAGCTCGCACACTTAAGTCTGTGCGACTAAGCTAATGGGGCATTCAAATACAGATTCATAACAATCCATAATAGCACAAAATCATGGAAGTACTGCGTTGTAACAAAGTATTTAGTTTACTTATTCTCTTTCAGAATCGATATGAACTACATTGAGAAATATCTTGGTAGGTTACCTGGACATACTCTGTCAATTGTTTATAAAAGGAATTATGGCACAGACTAGAAGAAGATGAACCTCGCAGTGGCGCGGGCAGGAGCACTTGTGCTAGGCCAGCAGCCTAATAAATTAAGCTATAATCATCCATCTTGTAGCTCTGTATTCATTGGCTTGCCTCCACGTAACAGTTATTGTGAGGTTCGGGGTATCATCGCCATCCTGGGCCTGGAGTTTCTTCGTCCTGCGTCTGCGGTGGTCGTCACCCGTGTTTTCCTGATCTGCCACCGCCCCGTTGTGCCTCAGCCCGACCAGACCAGAACCGACTTCACCGTTCACCCCAGCCCTCAACCCCGCCGCGACCAGAAGACGAAATTACTGCCGACGCCGCCGCGACCAGACCCTACTACCCATGAGTTTCTTACTATTAGCTAGAGAGAAAGCTGGCGGCGCTGCACCTCAGCCACCATGGGCGCTCAAAGCGTCTTGGGCCGGTGAGCTGCTTGGTGCAGGAGAGTCGGATTTTTTCGGGAACACAGAGTGGCGTTACTGAGATGTCCCATTCCGTTCACGGCGTGCCCCGCGCGCAGACGACACTTTGGCGCGAACGTAGTGCGCAAAAGCCATAGTAGCGAAAACGCAACAGCACACGACGCCAATAAAAGGTTTCTGTTTTCGGAAAGCTGTCATTAAAAACCTCTTAAAGTGTTTACGCAACAACATTTTTTTGAAAACACAATTGTCTTTAAAAGTGCGCCTGTTAAGCACGAAATATGGGACTTTGTGTGAATATTCGGCCAATAGGAGAGCAAGCAATCGCTTATTTTGGGAAACTTTACATTTACATGCTTTTCTGCTCGTTTTTTTGCAATTTATAGACAGGATATTGAATGTCAGGGCATTCTTGATTACCGAACAGCGTTTATTTTAGCATTATTTTTTGGCCAAAAGTTGTGGTTCTGCAGTCGGTAGCTCTCCGTCACATGATGCTTAGAGCGCCCATGGTGGCTGAAGTGCTCTCGAGGAAGCTGCATGCAAACTCCCATAAACGGGGCGCCAGCTTTCCCTTTAGGTAATAATAAGAAACTCTATGCTATTCACCCCACCGTCCTCCGACAAGCCGCCTCGCACGTTACACAGCTCCCCTGTCTATGTTCTGGTGCGTTCATGGCCCGTGACCGTCGACTCCAGCCTAACTGTGGCGCGGAAACTTCGTTGTACAGCGATCATGAGAACATTCTCTCATCCCCTAGGGCGGCAAGCCATTCACCTTCTTCCTTTCTGCGGTCGTCATGTCGTGATTCACATCGTCAAAGCCCTTCTTCTAGATCACGATCGGGACGATCTCTCTGTGGCTCCGGTTCATGTCATGGTATAGAAGATTAAGCGGGCAGTGGCACGGGCAGGAGCGCTCGCTCTAGGGTTCGTAGCCACTAGATCATGGCGCCAGCCGTCATGTCGCTCTGTACTCATTGGCTTGCCGCTACGTAACATTATTATTCACTCCCGTAAGCTTCGGTACTAAACTCAACTGCCGGAATTTACACTACTCACATTCATTCACCAGCAAGAATTTTCTGCATGCAAGCGTGGCTGATCGGGATAGCTGGTAATTCATGACAGTTAAAAAAACACAGTGCAACTTTGAGACAGGGACGAAGAAAAGACGGACACCCCAGCGCTGACTTCAACTAGTTTTCTTTATTGCAGAAAGAGCGGTGTATGCATATAGAAAGAGTGGGCGGGGAAAGATGAGGAGCAGCTGCTGGGATTGCCTGGCGAAAAAAGACCAAATAACAAAGATGCGTCTGCACACATATGAAAATGAGCGAAGAGCAAATGGGTGAATTGGTGAATTTGTGAAGAGCAAATGGGTGAATGGGCGTCTTCACACGCCTCCAGACCCGCTCTCTGTCATCCCCTCAGCTTTTATCCCACTATTGCGGCACATTCCCTGCATGCTCCCTATGTGGTGACCCCCATGCCACACTCTCCCATATCCTTTTCGGCTGCCCTGCTGACCCTCCCCCGCGGGGACAGCACGCCATCTCGAGCTGGGAGGACTGGGAGGTCCTGCTCGTGTCTGCAGACCCGACATCGCAGCTTGCTGCGGTGACTCGGGCTGCCGACGTCATGTCCCGGCATGACCTACTTGATGCAGTGCGGGACCGCGCAGTGGACCAGGGACACAGCTGGGCCTAAACCCACTTGCTTAATAAAGTTTTATGTCTGTCTGTCGCTACGCAGCACATGCCAAAAAATGAGGCATAAAAGCGACTGATAGCCGATTAAAAAAATGAAATAAAAGAGCCTGAAGGGGCGCTGAAAGGTTAAAATTAAGAAGAAATTAAAGAATAACAGGTACAAAAGGGGCGAATAATAAGCTCAAATATGAAAACAGGTGCCTAAGACGTTTAAAACCAGCGCGACCGAATTCCTCATATGGCATCTGGTTCAAATAATTTAGTTCAGGTTTTGTTAGAGCAGTCGAGGAAGAGCCAAAACAGTCTTCTCGTGACTTCATAATGTGGGCGTTTTTACGATTTCACGAGTGACTCTCCATGATTCACTTCTTAACTATGTACATTAACGTCAAACGTATTTATCTGAGACCATAACAGTAAAACTCCGGCGGAATAGACAGGGGAAATGAAGGAAGTGTAAGCGCGGTGCTTCTGATGCATTCGATTTATCTTTTCCGCCATGTGTTTGTAATGGCGATGCCCCACCCATTAACTATTAGCAGGGGGCTTTCCACTCAAACGTGTTTTTTTCGGCGTGTGCAAATTGTGACATCCGTAGACTCGCGTTTGGCCTGAGGTGTAATTGGCAGCCTTCATATTTCAGGCTTATTTCGTGCTCCAGCAGGCACTGACTTCATGCCGGAACCAACGGCGCCGAGAAAGGCTAGAAAGTACACTGATACTGTCAATTTTGGTGAAAATTTATAATCAACGGGAAGTATCTCAGAAATAAAATCCTCGGGTACCTCCACAGTTGGAGAAGTGACTGCAACGGGTATATTTTGCTGAAGAGATCCCCCTGCATTCTCTCCAGCTACCCTTCATGAACATTATTTGAACATTTTATTGAAAAGATTTGTGAACATTGCTTTTCAAAGGAAAGACATCATCCTCAGAGCGATGTTTCTGATTCACAGGTCGTCAGGGCTGGCGCCGACGGGAAGTGATATTTTGGTAGGTTCTTTTGTAATAAATACAAGACACAATTGTGAGCCGCTGCACCAGCTATCGTGATTTATTTTATATGAGATGTTTATAACCGGCACTCAAGAATCGCTTAACATATTCAGACATCTTGAGGTGTAAATTTTGCTTGGCTTTATTGTTCTGTACTCTAACTAAAGCAGAAGGCTGTAAATCAAATAACTAAAGTTAAAACATGACGCTATATGTAAGGAATTGCTTGGAAAAATTAGTTCATCCGCATTAATAACAATTCAACAAAATGTCTCAGATACCATTGAATTTTAGCATCTTATTTTCTTTAACAATTTTTTTCGTATTCGTCGCTACAGAATCGTTGAAACGCATATAACATGTTTTTTTTTCTTTTGGCAGAGTCCCTTCTTCGATACTGAACCAACGTCATCACTCCTTGCCGTATTTTAATGACGCTAACTCGTCTTTATCTCTTGATGTGTTTCCGAGAAGAGGAATTAAACAATATGCTATAAACGCTTCCCTTTGATTTCCAGAGGGGCAGAGCCGGACAATGTAGTAATCAAAAACGAAAACAAAACACATTATTAACTTTGTATGAAATGAAAGTGTACATTAGTTCCTGTTTGCCGCCCGAGAATTCATTCCGACCGCTCCGCGGCAACGTGCGCGTTTTATTTTATTTTTTTAACTGGAAACTTGCACATTGTCATAATCAATGCAAACATCCCGAAGCTCTATATATAAGCAGCAGAGCGCAAACCGGTCCACTTATGTCTTTCTATGTACAAATTGCGAGGCACTACTTTTTCTGGCTTAGAACGCAACTGTTTATCTAGTTTTTCTTTTTAAATCGGCATCCTTCAATAATACAAAAGCGGTCATCTGCTCTATGAAATCTCTTGAAATCTTTATATGCTCGGTATGTTAAACTTACGTTTCATTCTCACTGTGTGCGACTGCGCTGAGAAAGAAAATTGTTCCGCTACGGCTGCAGGAAGTTTAGCGTCGGAGTGCGGTATCACCTTCCAAGCTATTATCCGGCGTAAAAAAAAAAAACGCCACCCGCTGAAAAGGCGAGGCAAAGAAAATGGTACATCAAGAGAATCACCATATCGCAAGCGTATGTTAAGGCGTTGAATTTGCAAAAAAAACAACAACAATAGCTGCACCAGGAAAATTACCAGCCCGTTTTTAATCTTCGATCCTTGAGGCCCCCTCGTTACATTTGCTCCAGTTTCCTGAACTCTGCTTCATGAGCGCACGATTGCGCGAATGAAGACTGAAGGTTGGTTCCGGAGTCCTCGTTTCGTGGCTCCTGACTTTGTGTTTTTTCTCTTCCTCTACTCCTCTCTCTCTTTAACCTCACACTAAATAAAAACGTACGAGATGGCATGAGGGCAGCCTGGCCGTTCTGACGCCAATGCACTTTCGCACTCACTGACGTCCGCGTTGTATTTCCAGCATGCCGAAACTGCGCACTGGTCAAGGACTATTAGCTGTCTTTGCGATGAAGCTTCTTCACAAGGATTCGCTGCGTTTTCGCATTTGCGGCGCCTTAGTTTTCATTGTGTACTTGTTCTGGTCCCTTCGAGTCCACGCGAATCAAAAGTTTCTAGCCATCAAGTTATCTTTAATTGCAGAGATATGAGAGGCGCCTTTGTCCGGCAGAGGGCGTAATCAGGCTGACAATGGTGACGAAGGCATCTTTAGATGTGAGTCATGCGTCATTCGAGGAATTTGTTACCCCCTTCTGCTTGTCCAAGTAGCAGGCTGCATGGCACTGTGCTATTTAATCATGAAGTATACATTCAGTTTATGGCGCTTTTTAAAATATGGTGCCGACTCAGTCTAGTTCTGTTTGTTTCGATTGGAGGGACTACAGGATATTTCTGAAAAGTAAGGTTAATATTTTCCTGTGTATCGTTTCCCGAAATATTTTTGTCCTTTCGGAACTAACTTTTGATTTGTTTCATGCTCATATTAGATTCGCATTCGGAAATTCTTATATTGGTATGCCTCTACAAATAATGAAGAACTTAATACTGTAATGTCGCCAGAGGAAGTATAGATTGCCTTGTTGGTTTTCTTGTGATTTTAAATGCTACTTGAAAACCGGCGGCTATCACAAACCACGTAAAATTTCGAAATGAGTGTCGGTACCGAAGATATTCATTACATAGACAAACTGTGAAAATACTCACTGCATGCGATGAAGTTCAATACCACAAACCTTTTGAAGAGAACTTACGTAAGAATCTCCTCGTTTTGGGGCTGTTGTACTGGAAGCAAAGTAACCTTTGTGCTCCTTGCTTAAGTTGCGTGGCAGTATTGCTTCAAACCGCGAAGTGCATACCACCGTTTTTCTGAGCACTTTATTTCACTCTTAGCGGGCCGTGACCGCACACCAGCTATTATCACCTTTATTAACAGCGCTGACTGCTATCGTATGTAACTGTCCGTGAGCATGCATTTTTTCACCAATTGAGTAGACTAAGCCAAATTGTTCAGCAGGATTCCAGGTTGCCAGCTTCATAATGAAAGGATGAGCTGATATTTTTGCTTCTGCTTTAACGCATTTGTTCTACTCCTCTCTGCGCATTGCTGTTTTTCCTCAGGGTTTATGCGATGTGAATAATGTTTGACCAGTACTGTTTAATTGCTGTGCGAAAGCTTTCGAAATGGTAATCTATAAACGCATGAGTCAATTTTTGAACCATAACGAGCCCACCTCTGCAACACGGCCTCTTAAAAGGACGACCAGTTAAATTGAATCCATGCAACATTCTCTTCAGTGGGTCTCGCCTGTTTTTCACGCCGTTAGGTCGAGGCAATCTATTTTGACGTGAATAAAGCTTTCTGCAGAGTTACCCATGAGGTACTTCAAATGAACATCTTGAGTATTCCCCTGTGTAGCCCTATGTGCTAAGAATAACTCAGTTATTTCCTTGGTATCTGTCGTAATCTAGTTGTTTTCAGGTTGACTGTCCGGCGAGTCTATGTAAACATCAAGGGTGCCTGAAGGCTCAACTTTGGGAAGCTGTTGTTCTTATCATATATTATTGATTTGCCGCGACATGGTATGAATTCCAGGGCCTTGTCCTTTGCTGCCGATTTGAAAATTTTCCTTACAATTTACAACTAAAATGCGTGTTCCTTTTCGTGAGCTGTCATTAGCAACATCAGGAAATAATGATTTATGAATAGACTGAAATTAACATGAACCAATCTTCCGTATTGCCTGTTGCAGTTGTGCGAACCGGGCGCAGTTGTGTTTTTCAATATGCTATTCTTCACACATATATACCGAGTGCCGGAGATGTTCGAGACCGCGGTAATATTTTTTACTCAAGACTCGGTTTTCACTTTAATGTTTTGATTCACTGTTCTCTGTGCACTGAGGCACAGTGATGTTATGTATCGATCAACAAAACAATTTCGTCCAGAGTAGTGTCTGCGCACACTATACTGTGCGCTCGTGGGGCCTCTCTAGTGTTCGTATCAGTAGCCTGGAAGAGTGTATCTGGCAGTTGTAGCAATCTAATCGAATATGATCAGCGCAAGTTCATACGTGCCCTATCTGAAAGATATATAGGTTGCCGTCCTTTTTATGACTATGATTCTCTACTAGCCGATGTCGAGATGAATGCACTTCAAAACAGGTCACTCGCGCGTGAGATGCACCATCTTCACAAAACTGTGCACGGTTGCATTGATTTTGACCAGTTATTGATATCATAGCGATTGCGTGTGCGTAACAGAAAAGCTCCCAAATGTTGAGACGCATTTCGTCCTGACATTATGCCATTTTTCTAGTGACTCCTGTGCAAATCACTTAAAATCCAACGTTTTATAACATAGACATATTTGTGACAATTGGCTTTAAAATTGCCGCATTTTAAAAACTTAATTTAACACTTTCTTTGTGACATTTTCTTTGTAAATTAGTTTGTCATGCCAGCGTGTTGGTACTTGATCTTCCGCGCGTTTGTTTAGTTTCTTCGGCTTTTGAGGCACGCTCAATACAAAAATTCTCTGACATCTATCAGTGCTATGAACGTTGTCCAATCGATGAGTCGCTACGTGCGTCAGCGGCTTGTGTGAAAAAGCCAGTAATGGCTCGTTATGTATAGATGTGGCCGCCGCCACCGCTTTTATATCTGAAAAAAAGTGACGATAATTTCCACGCATGGGATAACTTTCTTCGTAAAAAATGTTTTTTCGATATTTCTCTGCTTTCTCAAGAGGCGCATGTCTGAGAAGAAGAGCATGGAGTATACAGCGGGCCAAACCTTCAGCAGGCGTGCGTAATGGCGGGCTTTTCCATGCACCTGCAGCTTAAAACATAGGAAATTTGTGAAAATATCAAATCTAAGCTTAGGCTCACTAAGCCTGTGCTTATTATTGAGCTTTCGGCAAGCTTCCTTCGTATGAAAGCGCAACAGCGCCGAAAAAGTGGCTGTCGCGAACGCTAGTTGAAGATTTGGCCGGCTGGACATTTCAGTACGCCAGGTAGGCAGGGGTCACTTACCGCAAGCTCCTCTGCGGTGTGTTGAAAGAAAGTGTTAATAGAGAGTTCCACGTCACACAAAACCCCGCCTCAATAGCTGTCTCGTTCTGTACACGGAAAAAAGAAACTAGACCACAATCACTGCTCGCTGGGAGTGTGCGAAAAACGCTTATGCAGACTTGTACAACAAATAGTGCCCTGCAAGAGAGGCTGGGGCGAGACAGAGGAGCACGGCCGAGCTACCACAGGAAACGCGCACATTACCAATTTCAGGAGCTTTAAGCAGCAGCGGCAGCAGCAACAGGAATAGAGAAAGGAGGAGGCAAAAAAGGGGAGGAGGAGGCCTTTAGCGGCACCGCGTTTACGACGACTCACCGGTTTCACATAGTAAACTGCGCAACGCGGCCACGGCCACAAGGAAGAGGAGGGCCAGCCACCTAGCCACCAAGGGGGGCTCCCTGACACTTTCCGTTTTCAGACTGTGGAGCCTCGAGGTAGTGACGTTCTATTTCACAGTGACCGTTTTTCGGAATGGGAACGGCGGTTCCCTATGTCCTAACAGACGGCACTCACAAAATGCACTGTCGCTTCTGTTCTTTTACATTCTTTATTTTTGTGCCACACTGAAGCTCGAGAGAAAAGTATGACATACCTGTATCTTGCCAGCACACACTTATGTGGCAGAAACGTGGTGGCGAACGAAAAGGGTTCAACTTAAATTGAGGACAACGCAGTGAGCTATGGAATGGAAAATGATAAGTGTAACGTTAAGACCATGAAGCAGGCAGATTGGTTGAGGGAAGACAACGCTAGGTCAGTGACATCCTAATTGAAATTGAGAGGAGGAAATGGGCTTGGGCAGGGCATGCAATTCGAAGGCAAGATAACCGATGGTCCTTAAGAGTAAAGTACTGGATACAAAGAAAGGCAATTGCAGCAGAGGGCGACAGAAAGCTATGCAGGTCGATGATACAAGGAAGTTGGCGGGTATAAGGTGGCTGCAGATGGCATAGGACTGGGTTAACTGTAGAGGTATGGGTGACATATTTGTCCTACAGAGGACGCAGTCAGGCAGATGATGTTGACGGAGCTTGCTATTTCAAGTTTTTGGGTAATTTTTGTTCTTGGGTTCTGTCACCCAACTTTGTCGCGAGACAACTTATTTACTGTACACCTCGTCTGTTCCCAAATTCTGGAAAGAACTGATTGTCACGACTTGTGCCGAACTTTCTCTGAAAAAATATTGATTTTTCGAGTGGAAAATTTAACTTAACGGCCATAGCCATTGAAGTATAGGGGCCTGAGAAAAAGGAAAATAACAGCTAACCAATCCATAGTGCTTCGACATAAATGATTGCTGAGGTTGTGCGGAGAATGCCTGTGTGAAGAAAACAATGGCTGCCCCTCCTTTGGAAATTATAAATTTAGGTGCGGCCTCTTCCAAGCGCATTCTCTCTCTGACGGTGTCTACAGTCGCGCATTTTGAAAACGTTACTGCCAACACGTGGCCTTGAATGAGTTAATTTTCTCTTCTTGACAATTACATTTTGAGCATTTATTTTGAAATTGGTGTGCGCACTGCATGTTTGATCTTCTAAGATGGTAAAATAAAACAATTAAAAAAAGCAGCACTACTTGGCAATGCTCATAGTTATGCTGCGGCCTCTTTTTTTGTATGCAGTTTTAGCAACTTTAACTTGAATACATAAAACCTCGACAGCCCAAAAAGAACAGAAACGGGAAGAATGGACAGAGAGAACCTCTACCGCTCACGTCGGCCTCCATATCTGTTAGCGGTGTGGCTCACGGTGCCTTTGTCTATATATTCCAACATTAACATTGCGCTGTGACCAGAAATGGGAAGTTTGAAGAGCTATATTTCACCCGCAGCATAGTTTTTTTATTTGCCAGAGAGCAGACAGAAAATGCATGACTGGCGAAGTAATCTAGAAGGAAATATTGAAGGCGTCAACTCTATCTTTAAAGAAACCCCGCCTACGACGTTAAATCTGGAGTCCAGGCAATTAGATGATAGCGAATAACGCATAAACTTTTTTTCTCATTTTAAACATCTTTATAAATAAAATAACGTTAGGTACGCACCTAATTTCATCATTTCTATCTTTTTATTCATTAGAAAAGAACGTTTCCTCGCACTCTTAAACCTAGACGCGTCCTCGGATTGTAGCCTTAAAAACGTTTTTTGAGGTACCAATTTTTTCACGGCACCTTCTGCAGCACACGTCTCTTTATCATGCTGAAGGCATGAAGCTCCAACCCGTAGATTTACTGACGTAGCATTCATTCAGTCAATATATTTTTTCCTCGCAGAAATAGAAGTCAGGGGAAGTTTGCAAAGTAAGGCAGTGCTGCAGAATTATGCGACCACTGGCTCACATTCGAAGTGGGAAGTGCATGAATTAAACGACAAAAGGCCTCTTAGCTGCTCGGTTATGAAGCAATTCACTGCTCAATAAAACTGTCTCACATAGTGCATCATCGTCAAGAATGTGTAATACGTTTAATGATAGCGTGATGACGAGGTCATTGCGCCTATAAGAAACTGCAGTGTTATCAAACCATGAACTGCGCCCTCACTTGTGGCACCTTGTCCTGCTCGTGCATTGTCTTTTGCAAGACAGATCACTCATGGAATTCCTCAAATGATTACTCCCGTGGCTTATGTTTGTGTGAAGGAATGGGCGAGCTGTCTTCAAAGACAGAACGCGAACTAGGGACACCCTGTTCAAACTGAGGAGTGTAACATAGCATTAGCGCTGGTGACAATTCTGTGTTCCTAACTTTTACTGTCACTGATGCGCGTCCTGATTAAGAGGTTTATTAGCAATGTCTATGCAGCAGCATTAGTTACATAGTTCTGAATGCAAGGAACAGCGCGCTTACTGTGAAAGCAGGACACAACATTGAGACCAAAAGGGAATCTGCAACTTTGTTGCTCAAGAGGCATCACAGTTGATAAGAAGGAAATGTTGTATTAATGGTATTCTCCACTGAGCCCTCCAGCCAAATTAGGACATGCAAAACATTTGTGCCTGTATAAAGGAGGGCTGCTTGCTACAATGAATATCATTAACGGTGAGAGCTCTTTGTTTTTGTGAAGAAAACAAATGAGAGTAGCTCTTTCACATACACCGTTTCCAAGGCCTGGACATCCAAAGGTTGATAGGCTACAGAAGCAGAATACACCGGCTTATGTGTAAATAATGTAATATCGCGGCTTCATCAATATTTCGGAAGTTGGCGTAATCACAAAGCAAGCCACGTCTCACCTAAAGTCCGTCACCCTACTCCCACACAAACACTGACAAAACCACGCAAACACAACACGTAACCCCAGTCCTACTGCAGCTACGGGACTGGGATATTTGATTGAGACCCTGTGGCCAACCGTGACCGACTTACAGACACGAAGGCAATATTTCAACTCTCAGAAAGCCTCAGTTTCCAGAAAGCCGCGGCTCAAGAAAGCCCGATTCATAACGCAATCTTCGGCATGGAAGAAACGTGCCGTGGCATAAACTACATTAGCTCTTTCCCTGCCCTGACGTCCTTATGCCGACGTATATTGTACTTTATATATTTTTGTATTTTTTCGCTTATTTTTGCTTTTGTTGTATTTGTACAAGATTCGTCAAAAATGTTTTGCTCCTGATTGGATGACTGTGCGCATGCCCTCTGATTGCAACACAACCTGCACTATAGTTAAGAGAACAGGAAATAAAATAAAAACGAAAGGTGCTTCTGGGCGTGGTTCTGACAAAAAAAAATTTGGGACTGGTCCTCATATATGTGGTTCGCAGTGTAGTGGCCCTCTACTGCGAACTCAATGCTTTACAGACAACGTCTCGAATAACATGACCGCAATTTTCTCTCCCGCCCTGTCTAAACTTAATTCACCAGTCAGCCATGGGCGCCATGCGGGACAGGCTGAGCACTTTATGGTGGTCGATCAAGTAGCGACGCAAGCAGCCTGTACAGATCACGTCCAACGCACAAAGCTAATGAACTCGCGTGCATGAACCATTTTTTTGTTCTCTATGCCTCTCTTGAACTACTACTTCACGCTCACTGATGCGTGTCCATCGGTGACGCATGGACAGCGCTCGATGGTTTGTGGCGAAACAGAGCTATAGAACGAAATGGTCACCGCCTTCTCCATACGGACATGAATGCTGTATTCAGGAGAGCGGACATGTGTGCTGCAATGTACGATGTGAGTCACTCGTATGAAGAGGAGGATCGCTTCAATCTCCTGTGGCTCAGAATGCGCCCGACGAACCTTTGTCTTTTCTTTGTACATTTCCGGGTGTCAATTTACTAGGGCGTGAGGACACTTCTCAGGGCGCTAGAGACCGAATGCAAGAAGAAACTGCGGTTTCATAATTTTGAACCTTTTAAGCTGTAGTTGACTTTCTCGCTTTAGATTTCTTAATTTGTGCAAGTATAATAAACATCCAGCAGCCGGCCCGCACTGATACAACGTACGTGAGAGCGGCAGAAAAACATTTTTTTTGTAGCAGACCGCAGGCACGACTCACGACGTTTTCTGCAGAATAATGAACGAATAAACCACCTCAATCACATCTGCTGCCGCCGTCCGCCTCACTCATATTTCAGATACCGACATTTCAGCCAAAGGCTACCGATATATGGTAGCATGCGAAGGGACGGCGCAGTTTCTGGAAATGATGCGACCAAAGGCCAATGCGTCTCATTGACTCTTGTGATTTTACTTTCTCGCTGCGTTTCTCGAATGAAACGGTAATAAAAATTCAGGGAAAGCAAATTCTAGGAGTTTTACAAATTTGTGGCGTCTCTACGGCTTCGGTTTCACTCACACTGACCTTTCTGCATTTGTGCTTGCATGCCTCCGATCACGTGAGCGTACATTCAAGGACCAAAGTTTATGCTGTTTTCCTGAAAACGTTTGCTACTGTGCTCTCGCTAGACAGTCAGCTGAAATTTGCTCAAGAGAATGGAGCATCAAGGTCCCCTCATCTAGCTAGGCTTTTCATTAACTCGCCTTGGCTGACAGAGTAGCAATAATTTTTTTTTCAGCGAACTCGCATCCAAAAAGTTTTGTCCATGACCGAACATGTCTGCCGACCCGAGTTTTAACAAACAAAAAGGAAAAACAACTCATTCTGCACACTTTGCACTAATTTCGTTAACTGATGACAACTGAAGAAAATAAGCCGTTCCTGGAGTGCTATGCAGTATGCCCCGAGTTTGGCGAAGCTCAGGATATCTCCGCGCTCTTGCAACGCCTTAAGATGAATGAACTATGGGTATCAAGATAAAAAAAATTATTCCCTCGCCAAGCCTTCAGTTTCTTTGCCTTATCTAGCGTCAATCAAGACTGTCGGTGCCAGCTTTTATTTGTTTATTGTTCAACAGAGTGCATTAACTGTAAACGTAAACTATAGAAACAATTCAGTAATTTTAAAACTTCGCGAAGAAATTTCTATTCCAACGTTCCGCCGGAAACACAACGCCGACACACGGCCTAGGCGCCAAATATCTGAGGCATTTGCAGTATCATAGACAGCGTACAAACTTAAACAAGATGTTGGATTTGAGGATTTTGTTTTGTTTGCAACACCCGCTCTGGTTTTTACGTTTGACGCTTCGACTGCAACAAACAATCTCTAGGGTTACGGGTGCCCCTGACGGAGCCAGTGACCGTTCAAGGTGTTCCGCAGGATGAGAACGTGAGCATAAAAACTACAGGTTTAATTCGCGCTTCGCATTCCTTCAGAAAATTAAACCACTTCTGCTTTAGCCAGAGTTCTTTTTACTAGTGCACTTTGATGGGTCATTTGGTAACTCCTTCCAAAATTTACCGTTTCTAGCGAACACGCAGACACTGCATGCACACACGCCTACTACTATGCTTCTGAACACTACTCATAAGACAGGACACTCGCATGTGCAGGTTTTCCTGTGGGTATGAGTATGCGCGCTCAAAGCCTCTGCAGGTATGCCAGAAAAGTAATTATTTTTACTCACGCTCCTGCCTTTTGTTTAGAACGAAAAAAATTGCCTCTGAAAAAAATAAAGCTTCATATAAACACCATCGGTCATCGGAGTGACCAAGAGTACATTTTTCACACAAGAAAATGTGATGTCAAAACAAGTACAGAGTTTTCTAATCTCAGGCAATGATTTCGTTTGAAAGTCGACAAAATCGAATCTCGTCATGCTCTGAAAGTAACTAACTTAAAAGAAACTTCCGTTATTAATAAAAAGACACTATCACTCACTCCTGTAGACCAGAGAGCCTGCAGCGGCCTTAATTACAAGCATTAGCGTCACATAGCCTGGCCACTCAACAGAAAAAAGGAAGAACCTCATAGAAGCCTAATTTCAAAGGCAATGAGGGATACAACCTGGTGACATCCCAAGGGCACAGTAATATTAATTTCACCGCTACAGCAAAACAGATTCAATCAATCTGCGACGCTGCAGTGCCCTCGATGCTCTCAAAATGGAAACAGACTTATTAAATACTAGACTTCGGCTCGCATACATAGCTATTAATTTAAGTTCAGTTAATTGTCCGAATAAAGCACTGTCTCTTCGTTACCGGTCTTATATCTGCTCTTTGTGGCTGTATGATAATGGCGATGCTTAGGGGTATTTATGAAAATGGAAATTTGAACAACTTCGTGTACAACTTCATGTACAACTCATTGATCTGTTCATTAGTGCCTGCACAGTCAATGTAATCTTGCGTACCCTGTATTGTAACCGTACTGTCACGGCCTTCAGTCGTGCAATATTTAGAAATAAGGAGATAAAATAATTGATATGGCTCAGGGCTTATGGGCGTTTAAATTCCAAAAGCGACACAGGCTATGAGGAGAGCGCCAGTTAAGGGCTCCGAAAATTTCGACCATCTTGGTTTCTTTGACGTGCATTGACATCTCTCTGTACATGGGCCTCTAGAATTTCGCCTTCATCGAAATTCAACCTCGTGGCCGGGATCGAATCTGCGTCTTTCGGATCAGCAGCCTAGCGCCATAACCGCTGAGCCACCGCGACGGCTGGAAAATGACATTGAAACAGGAAGCGAGCAGACTGGGTGAGGGAACAAACGCCGGTTACTCACGTCCTAGTCGAAGTTAACAAGACGAAATGGCCTTATGCGAGGAACGTATTGAGAAAGCAATATAATTGAAGGTCGTTAAGGATAACAGACTGGATTCGAAGAGATGGCAAGTGTAGCAGGGAGCGGAGAAAATCCTGTGCGCGCGTTGAGGTCAGGATGTTTGCAGGGTTCGTGTGTCTGCAGCTTCCACAGGAGAGGATGCATTGGAGAGATATGGAAGAAGCGTTTGTCCCGCAATGCGCGAAAATAGGCTGGTGTTAGTGTTGACACCACTGCGATAAAAAGGTTATCGGCAAGTTCCCAGAAGCTAAATTAAGTGGCCAAATTTCTCTCTGCCGCGATTTGAAAATAGAGACTTGCTATACGATGAAAAACTACGTAACTTTCCTAGGCAACCGAATTAAAGGACATATTAACGCGATAGCGGTAAGGAGCTCGTGTCGCAGAAAATCCTGCATCATCATCAGTGTCGTTGTCCATGAGCAAAAAATCCTCGGAAAATTCCCAGAGAAGAAATCTAGGAGGAAGGTGGGACGCTCAGGTCAAATAAGCTTGTGGCGTCATTACAACCTGTCGATCAGATTGTGAAAAACTGAATCACCGTGGCAGGTGGCAGTTTAATTAATGATTTTTCGTGAGAGGTTGCTCAGGGAGAGCAACATGGCTTGCACAAGCTAAACCGGTAGCAGCACCTGAGGGCAGTGACCCATCGCTTAACAGCTGCACCAAAGAGCCAGAAGTGGCATGAGGACTAACAAGGATCTATGAATGTTAAGAAGAGGACGATGAATGCTGCATACATGGGCATTAACACACTGAAACACTCGCGTCATACCCGTCAGGCGGAGCTTAAGTGTTCCCTCTAATTATTGCTTTCTGAGTATTGTTCATCATTGCAATGTGCTAGTAACTTTGTAGACGAATTAGGAATAGCTTCCTTTTCCTCAGCCGTGTCTGCTTTAGAAGTTTTTAAATTGATTTGTTAAAATAGAAGAAATAAGCTGCAGTTGATTACTCAGACATGCTTGTCACAGTATATCGAATCTATTATTACCTGTTTCGCTCCTGTCGAATTTTTTGATGGCACCACAACATCTTTATTCCTAACCATGTAAATGTTTATACGGATCATTGAGTTGTGTGCTCTTTTCTTCTTGAGCGAAATATATCTGAATATTTTTGTGTCGTGTGTTCTTCTGTCTGTCGACAGTAATCTGCATGTGGGAAAACCAACAATATTGTGCTCACTGATAAGATATGCGTAGAGTCATAACAGGTGAAAGTTAATGAGTGCTTTATTGCCATTTCACCGAAGTGATTCAGGAGTGTAAAAAACATTGAATGACTGAAACAAGGGCAGGCAGCCCTTCGTTAACTTCATTTGTTCTTTAAGCAATCGTTGAGAGAGAACTCGCTTGGGCGCATTGTCGTCGCTCTCCTGATCACCTGCTTGCCTGGTTACAAACGAAATAATATAATACCTTGCCTATAACGAACCTTGCATGCCACCTCGGTTATAAAGGTCGTTTGTGTGCTAACCTCGGAAATAACAAAACATAGCAGGCTGCCTCGGATATAGCTAACTTGCGTCGGTTGACCTGAGATCTAATAAACTCTACTATGCCACCTCGGATATAACAAACTTAGTGTGCTGACTTTGAATTTAACCAACGTTTCCCTCCTAACGCATTCAAACGATCAATTGTGGAGCGTCTAAGAGGTTTTGTTAATAACGGTGGGGTATGATTAAATGAGCTCCTCAGCTTGAGTTTCGGGTGCATATTTCTGGGTAGTGGTGCCACCTGAATTTTGGCTCGCCGCGCTGGGGCTAGCGCAGTCGACATTGATGCAGGGCGGTGTAGGGCTCAAGATACCGTAAGCTGTAGAGGAATGAGCGAGCCGTGCGCCCGCCCTACGGATTTCGATGAGCTCCTCCGCCGTATTATTGCAGAACCAGCTGGAGTAGGCCAAACGTGACCTTTTTGGTGGTGGTGGGGGGGCGGGTGTAGGCTCAGGGCTGAATTGGCCACCGATCATAAAAGCACGCTCTAGCGGTTAAGTTCAGTGCGGTACAGGTGGTACTCAAATGCGTGGTAAGTGACCCGGCTGATCAGGAGCGCCTGTGCGGTGCGCGTGGTGTGCCGTTCTTTAACGCCGCGGGAGCTATGGGACACGAGCCATATAAGGTCAGCGACTTGAAGAAACTGTCCTGGGAACTGCTTTATCGTCGGGTCGCCGTCTGTTGCTCTGTAGGGCAAGGACCAGCGCTTTAAGACTATCGACCCACGGAATGCGTGTACCCTCAAGATGGAGACAAATGACAGCTATTCGAATGCTTCCCTCACCGTAAGTCGACCACAAGAAGCTCTGAGCTTTTGGTCGCGTAAGAGAGACCGTATAGCGGTGGAGTACCGCCGGAGCACCCTGAGGCTTCTTGAAGGACGTTTTAAGTGTGGCCCTCCACTCCTTTCCTCATCCAAATGGCGATGTCATCCACGTACCGAGCGTCATGTACGTACTTCGGGGTAGGCGCCAGCTGGGGCAGCTGTCTGGCTACTTGCACCATGAACAAGTGGGATAAAGCACCGATCCTTGCAGCAAGAGCAGGCGCCCAACCAGGCAGTCGCCTGCGCGAAGGGAAAATGGCCTTGTGTGAAAACAAAACTGGCCAGTCAGAGACAAAACGGACTTTTGAGACGGCCAATCGTCTATAAAGCCGCCGTAACGGTTTTCAAGCTGAGCGTTGCAGTCGGGTGAAGCCCTGAAGCCAAGCGGATAGTCGTCCCCTTAGTCTCCCACCTGAGCGTCGCTTAATGTAAGTATTGCAGCTCTCGTGTTAAAGGTAACGAGAGAATGGGGGTGCTATTGTCCTGTTTTTTTTTTGTCGTAACAGTACTTTCAGCCGCCGCGGTGGCTCAGTGGTTAGGGCGCTAGGCTTCTTATCCGGAGTACTAGGGTTCGAACCCGACCGCGGCGTCCATGTTTCGGTGGAGGCGATACGCAAAGGCGTCCGTGTGCTGCAGTGCGATGTCAGTGCACGGTAAAGATCCCCAGGCGGTCGAAATTATTCCGGAGCCCTCCACTACAGCACCTCTTTCTTCCTTTCTTCTCTCAGTCCCTCCTTTATTCCTTCAAGTACGGCACGGCTGAGGTGTCCGCCTAGATATGACGCAGATACTGCGAAATGTCCTTTCCTCAAAAACCAAACAAAACAAGTGAGGCACAGGCGTTCATTCGGTTGATTGGCGTTCACAGCGTTGTAGAGGCCGTTCATTTTCACGAAAGGAAAGGCACCCAACTGGCTCCCTGGGTAAGTGGACACCTCGACCGTGCTTTCAAGTACGTGGCGTTGGTGCTAATAACTGGTTTTTTGGGTAAAAGAAATTAGAATTGGTTTCTAATAATAATAATTGGTTTTTGGGGGAAGTAAATGACGCAGTATCTGTCTCATATATCGTTGGACACCTGAACCGCGTCGTAAGGGAAGGGATAAAGAAGTGAAAGAAGAAAGGAAGAAAAAATTGGCTGTGGTTTAGCTCTCGTGAACCCTAGTTGGATTGCGAAAGCTTCGTTTCCTTGGCACGTCGTCTACGCTCCGTCTCATTCCGACGCTCTCGAGAATTCAAAGCGGTCTCTTCCGCAGTTGAAGAGTCACTCCGGGACGTGGCACTTCTTCTAGCGGCATCTTCGTTACGACGCTCCTAGAGTCTTGCGGGGCGTTCTTCTGGCGTCTCTTGAGGGCGTTGTCTCTTCCTCGCTTCGTTCTGTCGCTGTTGCGTCTCTTTCGCGCTCCCCATAACGACTACAAATGCACGCCGTTTAGCTAAACGTTGTTCCTGCTCTTCATCCGTTTCTTCCGCACGCCGCCGCTTCTTAGCTGCAGCACATCGTTGCAGCTTCACCTTATACGCATCATCTGACATACCGTGGAGGATTCGCTGGGACGATCGCGACGAGCCGAGTTGGGGGGGGGGGGGGCGCTTTTCCACAGCTGGCATGACGTCAGACATAGGTCACGCTAAAGGTCAATGGTGGATTCTCCGGGACGACGGCCAAGAGCGGAAACCTCGAGCAGTATTGCATTCGCAATAAAAGAGGTACCGTCGGGTTCGAACCCGGGAACTCCGGATCAGTAGCCGAGCGCCCTAACCACTGAGCCACCGCGGCGGGTAGAAATGGTTTTAGAACTGTTTTTTTGGGGGGGAAACGAAATTGCGCAGTATCTTTCTCATATATCGTTGGGCACCTGAACCGCGCCGTATGGGAAGGGATAAAAGAGAGAGTGAAAGAAGAAAGGAAGAAAGTGGTGCCGTAGTGGAGGGCTCCGGAATAATTTCGATCACCTGGGTATCTTTAACGCGCACTGACATCGCGCAGCACACGGGCGCATTGGCGTTTTTACTCCAGGAAAGAAAATGGCGCAGTATCTGTCTCATATATCAGCGGACACCTGAACCGTGCCGCAAGGAAAGAGATAAAGGAGGAAGGGAAAGAAGAAACGAAGAAAGAGGTGCCATAGTGTAGGGCTCCGGAATAATTTCGACCTCCTGAGGATATTTACCGCGCACTGACATTCCACAGCACACGGGTGCCTTAGCGTTTTTCCTCTATAAAAACGCAGCCACCGCGGTCGGGCACCCAATGAACGCTGGGGCCTATTGCTGCAGAGACGCGTGTCTGCCACAACGTTCTGAGCGCTAATGCACCCAACTCACATCTCTCTCTCACTACCAGTTCTGCACCCTTCCTTTCTAAAAATCACCGGCGTCCAAAACGTTGCCAATGCCAACGCCAATGCGCACAATGAACGCCACCAGCTTTCCCTTTGTATATCCTGGATTCGCTGTGCTAATCCACATTATGTTTTTTTCGGTTTGAGTCAAGGAAATAACACAGTAATTGTCTCACACGTATCGCTGGACACCGGAACCGTGCCGTAAGGAGAGGTAGAATGTGGAAATAAAGGAGACAGAGGTGCCGTAGTGGAGGGCTCCGGAATAATTTCGACATCGCACAGCACACGGGCGCCTTTGCATTTCGCCTCTATCGAAATGCGGCCGCCGCGGTCGGGATTGAACCCGGGTGCTCCGACTCTGTAGCCGATTGCCACAACCACTGAGCCACCGAGTGGGCTCTAGGCGGTGTTATCGGGTTCGATCCTGGCCACGACAGCCGCGTTTCGATGCAGGCGAAACGTAAAAGGCGCCCGTGTGCTGCTCGATGTCAGTGCACGTTAAAGATCCCCAGGTGGTCGAAATTACTCCAGAGGCTTCCACTATGACCTGGCACATGTGATTTTGTAAATAGAATACTGGTATACAGTACCGCTCCCCCCATCGTTTGTCTGTCCCCTCACCTCTTTGAATTCATTTCTCCAGTCTGCCAGCTGTCCCATTATTTCCGCTGCTTCAGCTGAGGTGCTTCCCGTAGCGATGGCAGATGCCGGGCTCGGAGAACTCTATTCCTTTTATTAATATTTCAAATGAATCACTACTACTAGTAGTGCACTACGGCACCTATTTTGCTCTTCTTTTGCTGCCAGCTTATTCCCTTCCCTCATGGCGTTGCTGGGTGTCCACAAAGATGACACAATTACTGTACCAATTCCTACTCTGGGAAAATCAATTTTTATCTGCATCTCGCTTGCGTAACGTGCTTGTGCATCGCTTGTTCCCATGGCAACTGTGACGCCGCACGGCAAGAATTTCGCCCGGGCACTACCTTAATGCCCGTTCCACATGCAAGCGAACCGCTCGCGAACTCCGCCGTGGCGGCGAGTACACCCTCTCTCAAGCGGCGGAGAAAGCCCCAACGGCTGGAGCGCGAGGTTCGGGCAAGTTGGAAATTTTCGCGGCGGCGACGCGGTAGCACCGCATCTCAACCAACAACGGCCCGGCGTTGCCACGCGAGTTTGTACGCCTCACGTACGAACTTTTGTTTAAAAAATAAATTGTATAAAGTGCTGTTTAATGCTTAAAACGCAATAATTATATTTATTTAAAGAAACTGTGAAAAGAAATTTCAAAATAATGCTTTTATATTACGCTTTTTTTTGTGTTTGCAGGCCACCAAAACCGGTTGCAGGCGCATACCATTTGCCAGCAACGTTGGTTTTCGCAGCGGTGGGAAACGCGCAGCGGCGATGCATGTGAAACGAAAGTTCGCGAACCGCTTCGCAGCGCAGCGCCGCTGTTCGCTCTGTTCGCCAATTCGCTTGCATGTGAACCGCCCTTAAGTTGGACCTTGGCCATCTGGACCGCAATGGATGTCCCCACTAATTGGGCGTGCTCAACACGATGGCGACCTGAAAATTTAGACCGGGCCATTGCAAAAATCTTACCTTAGCCGATTTCGACCAAAATCGATTACCAACCACAACTGACCCTTCCTAGACATGATAGCCCCCATATTTTGCCCGGGTCATTTGCAAATGTTTGGCCTGGGTGACACCTCGGAACTTGTGCTTGGACGATTTGGACCAAAATCGATGTCGAACCATATTTCGGCATGCCCGACTCGATGCCGACCGCCAAGTTTCGCCTGGGCAATTTCTAAAGTTTAGAGCGGCTCTGCTACGAAATTCTGCCCATGCACCATAATCGACTTCAGAGCACAAATGGCTTTGCCCGACGCGATGGGGACCTCCAAATTTGCCCCAGGTTATTTCCCGTACTTGGCTGGGGCCTGCCTCGAAATTTGACGCCGGCCAATTTGGACCGAAATCGATGTCGAACCATAACTGACTCGAACCCGACCGCGGCGGCTGCGTTTTTATGGAGGAAAAACGCTAAGGCACCCGTGTGCTGTGCGATGTCAGTGCACGTTAAAGATCCCCAGGTGGTCGAAATTATTCCGAAGCCCTCTACTACGGCACCTCCCTCTTCCTTTCTTCTTTCACTCCCTCCTTTATCCCTTCCCTTACGGCGCGGTTCAGGTGTCCAACGATACATGAGACAGATACTGCGCCATTTCCTTTCCCCCAAAACCAATTAATATTATTATTATTATTATAACTGACTGTGCCTGACACGATGGCGACCTACAAATTTGATCCGAGGCATTTCCAAAATTTCGGTTTAGGCCACTCTCTAAAACGTAGTTCACAACTTTCAGATTTTTGGCTACTGATCCGGTGTACCTGGGTTCGAGACCCGTCCACGGCGGCTGCGTTTCGATGGCTGCGTTTCGATGGAGGCGAAACGCTAAGGCGCCCCTGTGCTGTGCGTCACCGCACGTTAAAGATCGCCAGGGGGTCGAAATTATTCCGGAGCCCTACACTACGGCACCTCTTTCGTCTTTTCTTCTCTTAGTCCCTCCATTATCCCTTCCCTTACGGCGCGGTTCAGGTGTCTGTCGATATGTGACAGATACTGCGCCATTTCCTTCCCCAACAACTAATTTTCATTTCTCAGTGTCATTTCATTTCTCAATTTTCATTCTCTCAAGCTGGTGTCGTCATCATCATCATCACCTGCTGCCCTTCTCCGGTTGCCGCGCATGTGCATTCCCGCGCGGCGCCGGCGGGTGTAGTCGCTCCGTAGTGGCGTAGTGGCTCCTCGCGCGGCGGCGAACTGTGACGTCATAATCCGCGCGCGCTGCTTGTCCTCCCTGGTTTCGCGCATGCGCACTATCGGCCTCCCAGGCTCACGGCGAAATGCTCGTCTGGGTAGCGCAGTGTAGCTCTCGCTACAGTAAAGTTTGAGATGGATTGAAATATGTTTGTTGAGTGAGAATAATCGATGAAAATGTTCGGTTGGCATAATCAGTTAGTTAATCATTAGAACCAAATGTCAATGGACCGTTTAATATCGGCTGGACGGGGATATAGTTGGTGGACGGGAAGCTGCGATTGCGCCAAGTTTGCAAAACCAAAATGTGTGATGGAGGTGAAAAGGCGTGTAATAAGAGTAAACGTGGGTAATTAAGTAAAAAAGGAAAGGAAGGAAAGGATTAATTAAGGAAAGGGGGTCAAAGAGAGGCGACGAGTGAAGCAATGAGATGCGACGAGTGCCGAGGAGGCAGTGATCTCTCACGTTTTTGAAGCGGTAGCTTCATTACTAGAGGTAACGGGCTGAGATCGCCGTGCACTTCTCATGACCTTCAAGGCTCAGCCAAGATCAAGCCTTTAGTTTATAAGTATGGAGGACCAGTGAATGAATGGTCAATGGTAAGACCAATGTTCAAGCCGTAGCAAAGGTCAACGGTCGATGTCAAGGTCAAAGCTCAAGGCTACTTCAAGTTCAAATCAAGGTCAAATCAATGTCATCACGGCTGTCAAGGTCATGTCAAGGTCAAGGTAAAACAAAATCGGGTTACGTGATCGACTCTTGGCTGCCCGAGGAGCCGAAACGCAGCGTTTACGTGATAGGGCCTGACGTCGCACCCTCCTTAACCAATACATTTATGAACCCGGTGTGGGTTACCACGTGTACCCAGAGCTGAGGTCGCGTGATCGATACACGCGCTGTGGGGCGAGAGGGACCTCGACCACATCATTTGGGAGTGTCGAACCTCTCCTGGTGGCGAGCAAAAAGATGTTAGTAGAGAAGCCTGGGAGACCCTGCTAAGAAGCCCGGACCCTGAGCCCCAGCGCACCACCATCCATCTCATGGAAGAGGTCGCTACTTGTCAAGGACTGCTAGCCAGCCTACCTGCCAGCCAGCCAGCCAAGCATAGCACAATTAGCCCTTGACATGCCAAACCAACGTGAAGCTACCACTTCAGCCTCGGTTTAACAAAAGCTAAACTACCGCTACGTTTTTTTCGGAGCCCTCCACTGAGGCACCTCTTCACTGCCTACTTTATCCCTTTCTTACGGCGCGGTTCCAGTGTCCACCAAGATATGTGAGACAGTTACTGCACCAATTGCTTTTCTCAAAACCAATTTAAATTTAAATTTTATTGACATTGTGGCGCAACCGGAAATTACAAATTGGTGTAGTATGTCGTAACTGTAATGGCCAAGTGGCGTACCCTGTCGTAATTCGAAACGACGAACAGCAGTAGCCGCCGCGGTGGCTGAGTGGTTAGTATGGTGCTCTGCTGGAGACCTGAAAGCCGTGGGTTCCATCCCTGCAGCGGCGGTCGGATTTCGATGGAGGCAAAATTCTTGAGGCCCTTGTACTGTGCGATGTCAGTGCACGTTAGAGAACCCCAGGTGGTCGAAATTTCCGGAGCCCTTCACTACGGCGACCTTCATAGCCTTAGTCGCTTTGGGACGTTATACCCCCGTAAACCAAACCAAATTGAAATTTGTTGGACCACCAGAGGAGAAAGTTACTGCTTCTTGTAAAAAAACTGAATATTGCTTATGGCGGGCGGTACGCCTCCTAATAAAAAAAATCGCAGTAATAGGTAAAGAGTTAGCTAGTAAGACATTAAATAACCCGCCAACTACTAAGCCCATATTAGCTGTTTTGTGATGCGCGACACCACTGGTAATGCGATGCTGAAAAACGCGCTCTTCTAAATCTAAAAGCCCACTTTTAAAAATTGTAGAACATGTTGGGTTTAACACCCGGCATACTAGAACAAGTGTGGGAATGCCTGTTAATCTGATAGCGCACAAAGTGTGCCTTCCCTGTAAGAAATTTTAGTGCACTTAGCGGCTAGTCGCGACATTTTAAGTTTTGTTTGCATTTTTCTGGTAACCGAGACGTCAGCTGTGCCTGCAGCTTTGTCGGGCAGGAAATGGGTCGCTGATAAGAGGTCGAGAAAAGACCTGCGGGATCCTGCATTATGCCGTTGCCCATACCCGCAACTGCAGCAGCAAATAACTCGGACGCTCAGGACTGGGTGGTCGAACCCCTTCTTGCGTGCCGTACATTAAGCGGCGCTGAATTTGCGCCCATTCGTATGCACGATACGCCAGAAGCTCTGCCAGCCTAGCATGCCTGCAATGAGGCAGGGACAAAGCTGTCCAAATAAGTCCATAAGTGGATTACCGCTGCAGGTCCGACGTACAGAAGAGGAGGCGGCAGACAGAGCACCAACGTATATAGAATGCTGCCACCACCGTAAATTGAATAGTACGTAACGCACGCCATCAAAGTTCTCACTGGACTTGCAACACTGATGAACTCAATATTTCCTTCTTGTGCAAACCTCGGGGGCTGTTTTTTTCGTTTGCTTCCTCCGCCTGGTAGGCTGTTTTCCAATCCAGCATCAATATCCGAATACCACTCACCAAGCACAGTTTCTTCAAATTGGCCCGTCTAAGTCATTTCATTTCATTTTTTTCCCTTTGGAGAGGCATTGGTGCGCCACCCGCAGAGGAAGTGCTGCCTGTCATGGGAACGTTTTTTCGACGTTTGTTTCTCGCTGTTCGTGCATAAAGAGTACGAATATTATTGAAGCAGTAACGATGAAGGCATTTTACGCGTCGCATTACAAATCAATTTACCGAAACGAAGTTTTGCAGCACTTTTACAGGCGACAAGCTAAACGATAGCGATAGCCGCGATAGAAAGCACTTACACTTACTACGTGACTTAGGTGATTACAGGTACAGTTTACAGTTCAAATAAAAAATAAAAGAAAATTGGGAACTGAATAAAGGTTTAGCGACGGTCGCTCTAAGGGTGAAATGAATATTAAAGCGACACTGAGGAGAAATTGAAGTTGGCTTGTATCGAGAGAATACCAGCTCCTGATCACAAAAACGCCATTCTTACTGAAAAAAACGCTCTTCTAAGGTAGGAAATAGCAAGAACTAAAATACAGGTATCGCCGCCACAGGCCAAACTCGCAAGTACAAGAGTGATGGCGTCATAGGACAAGAGACGCCCCCTTGGAGGAATTTTTCCTTCCTATGTGGACGCAACGAATCTCTGAGGCTGACAAAGGAAGGTTGCGCGGTTCAATATTGAATTAAGTTTTGTTTTGAAACGGATAGTGTACATTTATCACACGAGGAAGACAGACAAAAGACAACCTGAATGTTGGAAACAAAGAAAACCGTTGCTTGGCTGCGAAACAGGCGGCCAGGAGAGTTTCGATTTATTATGGCGCTTCGTGTCTATGAGCTTTGCGTGCCCCGTGATTTTGTTCTTGGCGCGCCTCGATTTACAAGCGCCAAACAGCAGAGGAACTCCAATTGCCGCTTCAAGTGCTAGTTAACCTTTGAAGGAGCCTGTTAAGGCTTGTCAGATGATCGCCACGGTCGATGGAAAACTGATGGCACGATGGTCGGTAATCGTACAAGGCGGTTAGAAGTATAAAGAGCACTTGTGTCTCCGTACGCTCGCCCGGCGAAACGTTTCCGGCTGTGCCAGTCAACTTCAAACTTCACTAACGGAAATCGTTTATTAGGGACGGGAGACAAGATACAAGGCGATTAAGAAAAAGAGATTTGGAACCTGCAGAGACCGTGACTCCGCTCTCGGCAGTTGGGCGGAGCTGTTCTCTTCGAGCTCTTGGCTAATTTAATCCATTCACAGTACACATATGTAGGTACATGCAAGTTGGCGAGAGAGCCCGATCCAGTGGACGCCGAATTCTCCGGAAATACGCGGAACCTGCTGAAGCGTCGCGCATCGGCTTTACTTTCAAGCCGCCAACTTTAAACGCGAGCGCCCTTGAGCACCCATTCGTTTTTTGTGGCAAAAAAAAAATAACCTGGCCCTTGCAACCGTGGGAAACCTCCTCGACGCCGCCTGCTGCACCGTGCAACAGCATCATTTAAGGAATCACAATCCATTGGCCCCAAAGCCCCGGCCAGCCTCCGACGGGCGCGACGCGCCGACCTCGTCCTCGCCCCTCGCGACTCCCCGCACTGGGTTTACGATATTTATTTAGCAGCGGCTGCTCTCTGAGGAAGGGGGAAACTACCCGCCGGCGCCTAACCTAACCGTGCTACCTCAAAAGCATCGCACGCTCTGTGGGGCTGAGGTCGCTCAAATGCAGGCCGGAGTTTTTGCGAGAACTACGTCGTCGTGTTCGGGAACGGGATCCATCGTAACGCTGGCAAGACGGCGGTGCAAACGTAAACGAAGCGACGGTAGCGACCACCGATAGATGCCTTCAACGTGCGGCGGCGGTAGCTTTCATTTCGGCAGCTGCTAGACCGCACCGCTAGCTGCCAGAAATCACGGAGTCTGCGTTTGCGTCACGTTTCACGTCACTCCGTCCTATGACGTCATAAGAAGACGCCGTGACGTTATAAGAGTGCTCGAGTTTGAATCGGAGCGGCGGGAAAAACTTTTTCAACATCGAATCCAAATTTCTTTGAAACAAATGCATCTTTAGCTCCCGGACAAGCGGCAACAAAGCAATGACATGCCGAACTATCAGATTTTGGTAACAAAAAAAATTGATAGAGTTCTCTCGCTGTCTTTTTAAATACCGCGCCCTGTTTAAAATTCGCTACTTTTCTGTGGTATTGTCCTATTCAGCAGTGCCGATATTCTTACCACATTTTTTTTACTGTTTTAATGGAAGTAATTCGAAAAATCATTTCGACAGCTCGCTCTATCTTAGCACACAAATATGAAGCTTCTAGGCATCATTTTTGCATTATTCTTACCTATTTCTTGTGTGAATTTTCCTCATCTTTTTTTTTTCTTTCCCTTCGTCTTATAGCTAGCTGGTGAGTTCAGCCAATCAATTACGGCCGCCGCGGTGGCTCAGTGGTTACGGCGCTCGGCTGCTCGCCCGAAATATATGGGTTCCATCCTGGCCGCCGCGGTTGAATTTCAAAGGGGGCGGAATTCTAGAGGCCCCTCTACTGTTGCGACGTTAGTGCTCGTTAAAGGACGCCAAGTGGTCGAAATTTCCGTAGCCCTTCACTACGGCGTCCCTCATAGCCCGAGTCGCTTTGGGACGCTAAACTGCCATAAACCAAAACTAATCAATAACGTTGCGAAAACAAAAATTGGTTCAAATTGGCGTGAAAAGTTTGAAACGGAGGAACACACTGTATTCCCATTAGTGTGTGCTCTTCTATGGTCTTGTATTTTTAAACAGGCGAAAGTGACATTACTCAAAGATTGCTCCCGAGAGGTGGACAGCTGTAAAACAAATGAACAAAGCAGATTTTAAAGCACACACTTTCTCAGGCGAATACAGTACATAAGATCTAACGTTATATGCCACTTGAGCAGGACAAAAGCTTCGTAGAGAGGAGACGATGTAGTCATATTTTGCTCTCAAAAGCTGGAATAAAGATGAAATTAGGATAGCACAAGAAACGGGCAAACAGAAAATGAGAGCAATGAGCATAGCGGGGAGAAAAATATCAGCGTAGGCTGGAGAAAGAACTTACAATGAAGTGGCCGCAAGACATTAATTTCGCGGTGGAGCTTAAACTGACAGGAAAGCAACATCCATGAATTAAGTGTGGTACAACCAGTTAAATATTATTTTATTTTGTTATATTTTCCTTTAGCAGCTGAGAGGCGTGCTATCGCACTGCAAAAATGGTGAGTGTAGAACGCTCTCAAGTGAAAATATGTGAAGCTCATCTCAAACAGCCGCTTTAACATAAATATATGGTAAAGAGATTACTCCACAAGGCAAAGTGAAATGTACAGAGGGCGTCAGCACGGACAGCAGTTTAGAGTTGAGCTAGGCGGCGCGAAACTGAGTTCAGAAAACAGCGCAGCGACCGGATGCAAGCTGAGACTGAAACAGCAATAGCGTTGTTTTCATTCAATTTCTTCGTACGTACTGCCTCTACACAGTATTGTGAGCGTAGGAGCAGGCCTTTAGAAGAAGGCCTTTATCAATAGACCACACAATCCTCCAGAAAAAAAGAGCTAGTTTGGCCACATTGCAGCCCTTCGAGTGTTGCCTCTCCGCGGTTCTTTTGTCTTTGGCGAAGGTGCATGATGTTGCGTTTTTAGGCCTCTGGGTAACTTAGTGGCTACAAATGCGCTGAACAGATGGCAGCGCAATGCCTCAAATTGATTATTCAACGCAGAAAAAGTCAACTTCTGTTTCGTTCAAGTAATTTCTCAAAACGAGAAAAATTAGAAGGCTTTCACCTTCAAAACTTCACGTGCATGCCGCTCGAGTGATGACCAAATATAAGGCACCAGCCTGAAATAAATAAATGCGATCTGGCAGAGACGTCCTCTCGATAAAATGTGGCTGCTATATAGAGTAGAAGGCTATGAAAAAATCTTTCATAAAATAATCCACCATTCAGACTCAAAGGTAGTATTAATTTTAGCCTCTCTTTCCTTCCCTCCCCGCGCCAATTATTTGATCACAGCTTATCCCCCAGCTGCGTTTGGTTATAATCCAAGCAGAAAGAGAAAATGGAGAAATGAAATGAAAAAGGTGAGGGGACAGGAAGAGAGTATAAAGGGAGGTAATATACGACAAAAACAAGAGGAAGAAATAGGCTTGGGCAGGGCATGTGATGCGAAGGCAAGACAACCGCTGGTCCTTAAGGGTAACGGACTGGATTCCAAGAGAAGACAAGCGTAGCAGGGGACGGCAGAAGGTTACGTGGGCGGATGAGATTAAGAAGTTCGCAGGCATAGGGTGGGCGCAGCTGGGAAAAGAGTGTTAATTGGCGAGACATGGGAGAGGCCATCGCCCTGAAGAGGGTGTAGTCAGGCTGATGATGATGATGATGATGATTTACACAATAATAAAGGCGTACAGGTTGCGCGCGTGATTAGTTCATGGCGAAGCACCTCAAAGGTCCCCACGCGGTCGAAATTATTCTGGAGACCTCGACTACGGCACCTCTTTCTCCCTTTCTTCTTTCGCTCCCTCCTTTATTCCTTCCTTACGAAGCGGTTCGGGTGTCCACCGAGATACGTGAGATTTCGTTTCCTCACAAGTTACACCTGGTTACATGCGCAGCAGCCGGGGTTGCGGACGCAACAGAGGCTGAGGAGATCGCCATAGCCTTGGCGGTAGCTAATGGGTCCAGGGAAAACAAATCCCTAAATATACTTACTGACTCGAAGGAGGCATGCAGAAACTACATTAGAGGGAGAATAGGTAGCGTGGCCCTAAACATACTCAGAAAGGTAAAATGCTTGGATGGAAAACACATACACAACCTGATATGGATACCCGGGCACGCAGGCATTAAGGAGAATGAGAAGGCGGACGGCCTCGCTCGCGAGTTGAGTTTCCGAGCGGGGCAACCGGACGACTTCTACACTCAGGCCTGCGACGGGGGGTACGCGGAGCACCTGGGCCTATACAGGGGCATGAGATATAGGTACCCACCGCCACACAGGGCGCTAACAAAGGAGGAGGCGACCGGGTGGCGCAGGCTGCAGACGGGTGTTTTTCCCAACCTACACCTACTGAACAAGATGTTTCCAACACAGTACAGAGCCGCATGCCCTTGGTGCGGGGCGGTGCCGACACTCTACCACATCACGTGGGAGCGTGAGCGAAACAGAACATTCCACCAACACGAACACCCGAATGCGGAGCAATGGGAGAGCCGGCTCGTCAGCAGCGAGCTCAAGGTGCAAAGGACCCTGGTGCAGCACGCTTGTGAGTCAGCGCGGCTCAGCGGAGCCCTGAAATAGGGGCCCGACCTTGCGAGGACAGGACCCGGGACCGCCTGAGACGAGGACGACGCGGGTCCTGCAGCCGCGAATAAAGTTTGCTTACCTTACCTTCCTCAAAACAACCAATTCTCATTTCAATAGGTCGCCGGCGTTCATTGGCGTTGGCGTCGAGAACGTTGTAGGCTCCGTTGATTTAGAGGAAAAGAAAGGCGCATAACTGGCTCCTCTGGTCATTGTGCACCTCAAACATGGCGGTGGTGTCCACCTGCAAAAAACCGTGCTTTCGCACAATATTTCCTGCGTCGCAATGCTAAACCGCCAGCTATTTCTTTATATACATCTCTGCTAGCCGAACCGATGGCCGCCTTCCTCTTTGTATGTTTTCTTTTCAAAGCGCAGCTACTTTAATCAACACTTGAGTACTGCGCATTCCTGAATTTTTTCTCTTTTAGTTTTTGTTACGTCTCCTGCCATTATTTTACCTTTTATTCTTTTATTTACTCTGTGCTGAGATCTTTTTCTTCCAGCATGTTGCGAGCCTTCTTCTTTCTCTTCCAGCTCACGTCCGCGTTGTTGTAGTGTCCAGCTCGGTCCTCAAAGTTTGGAGCTGTTTCTCGCTGCCCGTGACGAGTAAAGCCACGGAGTGAGTTGCTACCCCGCCTCTTCCCCATCCGGACTCCGCATTCGTGCTTGAATTGCTTTTTCTTTGAGCCCAGTTCTTGCGAAGGTCTCTTGTTTCTGGGTGACGCCCCTCCGCCGTGCCTGACGGGTGTGCTGGTTCACACAGGCGGCAGTAGGCATTTCTGGGAAAGTTCAAAGACAGGCACGGCTGAAGAAAGTTTCGGCGACTTCATTCCCCGCGTTACCTCGCAGCGGTGTACTTACGTGGCTGCAGCTCTTTATGCTTTACGTGCTTTACCTTCGCAGAAAGCCCCGCCTGTAACAATGGAGGTCTCGCTTTAGACGGTGACGTGACGGCAATGCAATTTGCCACGGTAAAGAATGCAAAATAAAAGTCGAGCAAGTAAGTGGAGAGCGGCTACGCCTCCACTGCTTCTTCTAACCGGCGGAGGAGTAAAGCCAGGAAGCATCGCAGCACGAAACACAGTGGATGTCCACAGTAGAGAGCATAAACTGCCTGCACGGGTGAGTTTTTAGCCTAGCTGCTGACACCCCCGAGAACCGGCGCCACATTTATAAAAAAACAATTCTGCTGAGGCATACGTTCGCATGCAGTTTTGTTCTTAAAAGTATAGAAGAGCGGGCAATGAAGCGACAGTATGCGCAGCTCACCAATATGTAATGAAATGCGACGTTTATCGCGTTCCTGCTCGTGATTAGCTTGCAAGTTTTTGACTTTATTAAACACGAAATAAAAGAAGCAGTATAATTGCAGGCATGCTTTTTTGGCATTGCTAGAATGAGCAGACGAAGAGACAGCAGTGCTGTCTCTAACGCCCCAAAAAGCTGGCGTGAAAGCGGTGAGAAAACGCAGTCTCAGCAGATTTAAGCCCATCGGCTCCTCTCCCCAGTCGGCTGGTATTGATCCTATCCTTGGATTCATTGTCTTCTTGCCCCTAAACTACCCGTACCACCTCTTGAGTCAGCGCATTTCTCACGTGTTCTGCGTTTCACGACTGAAGATGACAAAAGAGAAAGCAGGACCGTGCATGAAAAGAAAGGCCATCCATATGCACAATATCAAAGAGCCACTTTTATGTGTGACACTGGTGCAGGGCACACGACGCATGCAATCAGTACTCACGACACCACGGCTTATTGCCGCCATTTGAGGGGTATTTAGCGGCGGACGATGGCAACAAGCTGAGCACGCTGGCGGAGAATATTGTTTGAGAGGCCCTGCTGCTGCTGCAGTCTCTTTTTGTGTTTTTACTAGTTTTAGATATAATCGGTTTTTTTATGGCGCCGTATTATCGCAACGGCGATGGCGCCGACGTTCTCAGCCGGAAAGCGCATTACAGAAGGTTTTGCCCCAGCACTGTGTGCGATGAACCTTGCCAGGAATAAACGCAGCACTTGCTCGCTGAGGCACAAAGGAAAACCTCTCGCTTCGTGAGCGATGCGAGAAAAAGTGGAGAGTGCTTTCCCAGGCTTGCTCAGCTATGCAATGGGTGAATGGGTAGGACATAGCGCGCGAACTTAAGAGCTAGAAAAGAGGCCGCACCACAAGGCGACATAAACAGCGCCAAGATGCGCCGAAGCAGCTAACGACTTCCCTAATTACCACGGAATCGGTCTTTCTCGGTTCCACCGCAACTTCATCGCTTTATACTTCCATTTTCTGACATGTCGTGTCTATTTTATTATTTCCTGTTTCAATTATGCTGTCTTTAAATCTCCTCCTCTCATCTTCTATCGGTGGCCACAAACGAAATTCTGACAGCCGCACTTAACGACAAGTTTGCGCGCTTTGGCGTGTATGATTCTTTCTTCCTCTAGCCTCCTCTTTTGTGCCTAGCTTGAGGTCATCAAGAGAATTGAGTGCGGTCGTATTATTAAGTGGTCTGATGCATGGCGCGCATCCTTCCACGCCGCTTTGCATCAAACGCTTAAGTGTTTGTTAGCAAGTGAATACGAGTATATTGGTATGTTTAACGCCCTTCATAAGTGGTTTGTGTACTCTACCCTGTCAAAAGTACTGTATGGACAGTAGAGATGCGTGAGTGCTGACCTCTTTGGCTTATTCTTTTGCATTGTGAACTATTTCTGCAGTGCCGGTGCAGCAGTAATGGCAAAGGACACAGGACAACTGAGTTACGTATCGTCTTCCATGAACAACGGCGCGAGATACGGCTGTCAGGCGTGTGATATTTGGCCAGTTATTGCAAAATTTTGCAGAGTACTTCTCCTCAGCAGCGCACTGTACAAGCACCTCGCCTTTGTGTTGAAAAGAAGTGGTACGTTTTCGGGCTTTTATCAAGACTCGGCACAATGATTTATTCCACCCTGGTTTTTCACCACGTATTTAAAAAAACAAAGCATACAAAAATTCTGAACATATAAATATTCCGCCGAAAGGAAAAAGCCTAGTCGTTGCTATAAAGCTTCAGTACCAAAAAAAAGAGAAACCTCCGGCTGAGCATGTAGCATCCTTCGCGCATATGTAAGTGTTCACTTTCCTCTGGCTCTTGGGCTGCATTCTGTAACGAAGCATTCCGTTCTCCAGTCTATTTGACCGCGACATCATTGCGAGGAACGCCGGAGTAGGTAGGAAAACAAGCGGCTAATCACAGACACTGCCGGTCTGGTTGGGGCGCCGCCGCCAGCACGGCCGCGTTTCACTTCTTCCAGTCGGGCTGGGTCACACGGGCCATGCTGCGTAAATTCTTCGCGTGTTCGACGCCTAGTTCTCTGCCGGGAATTAATTAGTGGCGATACAGCTCGTCAGACGTGTAAAACGTGTCGTCGTGCTCGGTCACTTGTTGGCTTCAGCGCCATTCTGCCGATGCAAAAGTACTCGAGCAGCTCGTGATACGTTTATTCAAGAAGAGAGCGTCATTCCCATTCTTCTTTCCGGAACAGCGTGACGTCTTCTCTAACGCCGTACGTAAATGAGAGCAGCAATCAATGACAGAGGACCAAATGAAGTGGAATGAAAATGGATCATTAGAGTACGGGCCCTGCATTCCTTTGTAATTCGTGCAATTATTCTCATTCAGCTGCACCGACGCACATACAGCGACCACTATAATAATGAAAACAAGTGAAGTGTAGTCCAGTTCTAATGATAGGTGCATAATTCATCTGAATCACAACTAAATAAAATACATCTGTCAGCTTATTTATTTGCCAAAAAGTATAGCTAAACTGGAAACTGATAAAATAGAGAGGAGCTGGATGTCATCGCTATAACTTTTTGTGCTTCTAACTCCGAGCAGTCTCCCCTAATCTTTTGTTCTTTAACGTGCACTTGTCTACTGCAATGGTCTATATTGTGTGATGCATCGTCTGAAGCGTGGGGATTTATGGGCAGGCCGTTTGGCTTGCAGCAAAGGGATCATTGTTTCCAATTCTTATATTGATTATCTTTGACGGTTATTTCTGCCGGCTTGCCGTGATAAAGAAAACATGACGGCGCTTTCCCTATTATGCACCACCGACGCATGCTCAAAGAGCCTGAATTCTTCAAAGAAACAACGCTGGTGACACTTATCGACTGACGTAAAAATCCGTGTTTATTTTTCCGTGGGTTTTTTTTAGTGTCAGTGACAAAGTGCGAGGCGGTTTGTGAAAAAGGTTGCGTTTCAAGATTTAGCACGCTACTAGTGAAAAAGGAACCCAAGTGCAGCTAATGCCGCAAAAAGAAATGCTAAAACCTGAAACACCTTCATGCAAACGACGCTGTAACTTCTGCGACCAATACACGATCATCGTCGTTGTCGTCATTGTTACTATCATCGCAAATGTATGCTAGAACAAGTCCAAAATGGCCACACGTTGCGCGTGCTGAACGGGTATGCTAATGGCGCATGGAAAACCACACTGATGGCGCCACCATGCGGCTGGTCTACATCACTTGGCACATAGAATACCTTGTTGTTGTTTCTACCCTAATAGCGATGGCGCTTGCCCACGGTGGGGGATTGGCCACAGATTGGTGCATATCCAAACAGGAGAAAAGTCATCCAGGATTATCTCAAGCGGCTCATAAATGTGAATATCGAAATCTGTGAAAACAAATCGCGAATTTTTGAGAGGTCTTGAGGAACTGCCTTGTTTAGGCCCAGCCGGGTGGTCTTCTTCGTCTTCCTCGAGCTCCCTATTTTGCTTCCAGCATCGTCGCAGTGAACTTCACCATATGTCTTTTTCTTAGTCGTGACAATTTAGTTGACATATCATAGATAAAGCAGGCAATGCGAAAGCCGCTACACTACTAGACTACCTCGCTTCACTGGCCCTTCAAATGACCGTAGTCTAAAGCTGCTGGACTCTCCATGAGGGCTCTTGCGCGCATACTCGTACCACTGATAAGTAATACTGATTAAGACTTATTCTAAGCGATTGTTGTTGGTAGACTATGCGCTTGTTGTGTATACCATTTGATGGTATGTGGAATCATCGCAGCATGAGCACTCCAAGTCCACTGCGGCTCTAACGCGTTAAATCCAAGGTAGCCGTAATTGAGTTCGGCTCAGGTAGAGTATTAACGACTTCCTCCTTGCAATCACAGTAACTGCCCATTACCAACAGCTCTTTGCTCCAGAATTCGTTAAAGTGCTCCAGACTATGATTTTGAACCAGCCACCTTAAGATCTATGTATGCTACTCTAAGCACTACCGATATTTTGCCTGGGACTCAAATGAGCGCTCTTGATGCTATAGACTTGAAGATGGGGCCAAAAAGAGACTACGATGGGGAAAGTACGCCCAGGATTCACATATGAAACAATATGGGTTCGCCAGGATGGTATTTTTGACCCCGATCAAGCTGAGAAACGTCTGCCCTTTGCTGTCGACAGTGAAGAGAACCAGGCCACAATGCAATATCAATCACGAAAAGAAGTTCAGAAAGTGCGATTCGGGCCTTGTGTACAAAATTCCCCTCACATGCGGTAGAGATTACATTGGGCAGACTGGCAGGTGTTTCAATGAACGGGCATGCGAACATATCATTTCAGTGAAGAGCAATATGGGAGGTCATCTTGCACATCATTGTAAGAACTGTAAAGGGAAGGGAAAGGGCAAGAATAAAGCACCTTGCAAGCCAGTTTTGCGCAACAGTAACTTTTCGTCTAAATCGAGAGATCAGACGAAAAGGGAGGTGGTTGAGGCTATCACATCGTAAGAAATGGTAAAAAATTTGTCATCACTCCGTCTATTTAGCTTTCGGTGAGTGAAATCGCGTTTTTAGAAGGCCACACATAACTGTTTCATTTGTCCTAATTTTGTTCCTGGATGTATGTACCCTAAGGCCGAAAATGTAATTTTATCAGGTTTTATGCTCACCTTTACAATAGTTTTTTGTTGCCGTCCATGTCATGCTTGTTTTTCTACACCTCATTCCACTGTTTTACCAGGCTTTTAATCTTCACGTTTACACGTGTTCTTTGTTGTTTCCATGCTCTCGATCATGCTGGTTTTTCCATACGTCACACCATGATTTTGTCTCGTTTTTATAGTTTTTACTCTTGTCGTCTGTTGGATCACATGAATTATCATTCTCATTTCACGTATTTTTCACCCTCTTTACTCAGGTTGATTGTTAGGTTGCTTACTTTTTTTCATTTTTTTTTCATTTTCGTAACAGGGAATGTCTGGGGACATGCTGATTGAGTACTCTGTCATGGTTTATCGACCCTTCTGCAACGTAACAATTTGATTAATGTGGTCTAGATTTCAATCAGGACATGTGTGAATGACAATGATGGTTATATGCCAAGGTTCATTCCTTATATAGCGTTTGCCTTTCGGTCTCGAATAAACAGTTGGAAGTCTGCGCCTGTGTTGTCGTGTTTGTTCCTGTTCTCCTGTCGTGTCTCATTCGCGCAGTACTAACCTTATTTCTGCAATGAACCAACTAGCCCGCAAGAACGTTCTTCTACGTATGAAGCCTTATTTTACGCATTAACGGGCACCTCTTCCGCGTTTTCTTTTGTTTTATTTTTGCCCGCGGCCGTTCGGCAGCTCGTGATCGTTTGTTCGCTTGTTTTACTTACTCCCGTTCGCTCCAAGTGCGCCCACGTTTTTGCTTCCTTTTTTTTTGGGGGGGGGGGGGAGGGAGAATAATGCCTTCATGTGTCCCCGGGCGGCGTCTTGAGCACAAAGAAATGAGAGACGCCCGTGCTCTTGCAGCTGGGACACTGCCTCACTGCTTGCGGCATGCCCCTAGCACTTTTGGTTCTGCAACCTATTTGTGACAATATCATTAGGCTGTCGCCATGCGCAGCCCCGCCACATCAGAGACTTGACAGACAGAATAGTTTTCTCGTAGTGTGAAAAAGATGAGGGGGGAAGGGAGGGGGGCGCTCGACGCGCCGTCTCATCACGATGTTGTTCCGGACGCACATTCCTTTGCTCGCCTGTCTATGGTGGACGAGCCCGCTGGGCAGGGCTTCCCTCTTGGAAACGATACCAGTTCTTTGTGTTAAAGCCTAAATTCGCCGATTAGGCACCATGTCGCCCTTGAAGCTCTGGTCGCTAATTCGCGCCACGTTTGCAGCTAGGAGACACGAGTTTACAGCAGTCACTGGTCATTCGTGCGGGGCCTGTGCTTTCTAAGCTAGCTACATCAAATTCCTGCACGTCTCACGGTAGTGCTCGAAGCACACCGTAAACTACTACTGGCTTGGATGGTGAGGAAGATGGCGTCGCACGTTGACAAGATTAAGTACTATGCGTAGAAAAGATGTCACTAGGGCTTAAGCACCTTTCTTCCGCCTCGTGGACACGAACTGACAGCTGCTACTCTTGGAAATGCGAGCAGGCTTTTCTTCCTTGCCCGGCTTTGCTCTCATGTTTAGCGGATTTTCTCTGGAGAACTCTAATGCCCTCGAGTTGGAGTTCGAGTTCTCAGCACTACTTTATCGGTCTCTGAGCGGCGTTCATCGCCTTCCCTGGGGGACAGTAGTGTATACACAGGCTACCCCACCGCGTTAGCTAACGACGCCTGTTCTAGGCCCTTCGCTGTGACTAATCGCCAGGTCCATGCTAAAATCCGGGATGCAGGAAACGCAACACATTTTTATAATTTAGCGTCTAAAGCAAGCACTACTCGTTAATGGCGTTTGGCTCACAAAGCTATAAAAACTGCATGCTGTGTGCCAAGGGTCAATTAATAATAATAATAATTGGTTTTGGGGGAAAGGAAATGGCGCAGTATCTGTCTCATATATATCATTGGACACCTGAACCGCGCCGTAAGGGAAGAGATAAAAGAGGGAGTGAAAGAAGAAAGGAAGAAGAGGTGTCGTAGTGGAGGGCTCCGGAATAATTTCGACCACCTGGGGATCTTTAACGTGCACTGACATCGCACAGCACACGGGCGCCTTAGCGTTTTTCCTCCATAAAAACGCAGCCGCCGCGGTCGGGTTCGAACCCGGGAACTCCGGATCAGTAGTCGAGTGCCCTAACCACTGAGCCACCGCGGCGGGTAAGGGGTTCGCCAATTAGAAATTGTATTTCTCGGCAATTTCATAAACCAAACTTATTCTCGAAACATTTGACTGCGTGTTGATGAAAGAAGATGCCTTCTTTGCAGCTTATTTATTGATTGTTTCTGACGGTGGCTCATAGGTACGTCTGAGAAGTTCATTCGAGCGTTACACAGAACGCTTATTTTGGAATTTCTTCCGCAACATGTGCCTGCATTCTCACGCACATACAAATTTAACGTACGTGTTGTACTGAGAGCGCAACGTCAAGCCATTGAAGAATGCATTGTGCTCTATATTGCTTCAACAGCAGTAATAAGTGGCACCACCAAGGATCAATCAAAGACACATGTCCGCCATATTTGCTTGATATATGCCTCAACATCACAGGGCTTCCTTTCTGGCTTGAAGACCTTCATACCCAGTGATTCTGGACAAGATCATGTTCGAATGGCAAATAGTGTTAAATCGCAGCTTTTTCACATATTGTATCATTTCACTATAACAATCAATATTTCCGCCGATCCCCCGTCGGACAGCTTCCTTTTTTTTTGCTATTAACGTTCTTGCTATCGTCAATAGCGTCGCCATTGGTTTCTTATGGCAGTCTTGACTGCTGGATGCGAGCGAGTCTTAACTGCTGGATGCAAGCTTTTAAAAAGATTTTGCGACATATCAGAGGAATCAACCATCGTCATCAATATTCCTCTACCATTATCTTGCAGTTTTTAAATTTTCAAAATTTGTGCCCAAGAATGTTGGGCATGATTTGCTACTCGGATGATGCTTTTTTCCTCTACATTCTAACCTCTCCTGTTTCATTAAAGTACCTCCTCCTCCTCCTCCTCCTCCTCCTCCTCAGCATTCTTTGCGAAAGCTTTCATTTAATGTGAAGAAATGCACATCCTTGCACAGTTCCTTCTCTACCGGTTCCCTCTGGCGAGAAGTGATCAGAGCAGAAGATTCTGGACAAATCTAGTTTTTGTCTCCCAAAACACCTTCAAATATCGGCCGCTTCCATAGATTTCATTTCTTCAAATGTCTCTGCCTTCACCTACTCTGGAATAGCACCAAAAATATGAATGGTCTAAAAAAGTCTAGGCCGATGTCCGTGCGCTAAAGTTGTAGGAACACATCTGTCGCCTCCCACTGACGCGCTGTGGGCCACTAAGCCTACCGGCAGTGCTGAGTCCTGTACCGAATTCCTTTAATGAAATGCTCTGCCAAAAACCGATGTCGCAAAGGACATTCGTATACTTGCTCGCATCTTGTCTTTAACTTCAAGGAACGGAGGTGGAAGCATGTGCTGCTGCCTGTACGTCTACATCTGTGACGTTTTCCTACGAGCCTTGTTACCGCCTCGGACTCTGTCGTTGCGAGGTATGCTAACCCTTTTGCTTCGCCTGTGTCTGGTTACTAGCCTTTCTGCAGGTTTATACAGGCATCATTTAGATGGAAGATTCTCAAGCATGCCACCATTGCACGTACAAAGAGACACATCGAACAGTACTAGCGTAGATGAAATGGCTACTTGGTGCAACATAGCATTTGGAAACAGCGCAACACACAACAACAATGAGACGGTATACACGACGGCGGCTTGCGCCCGTGGATGCGCCCGTGATGCCTAGCACGTAGGAAGGGCCTCCTAACGCAACGATTTGTACGCTCAAATAAATGGTCCCCCTTTCGGCCTTTCAGATCAAAGCACATGGTACCTCAAAGAAAAAACAAACTCGGACAGTCTATTTTCACGAAACGAAAGATAATGACACCTAACTGTACTTGCTAGAAGTGACCCCCAATCGTTGCCAATACACTTAAACATTGTGCACCAGACACAACATATCGATCGGTGTTGTTTTCCAAACTTACGTTTAGTCATTCCGGTTCTGTACACAGTGCTTTTCTTAAGGTTCCGTAATAAATCTTCGCCTTCCATTACCCTGGGTATGTGTCCAACTTTTTCGCCGTTATTATAGTACAGCAGCGTCGTCGCGAGCATGTCGTTAGTGCTCTAAGACAGCAGTAACATTTCTCTCTCTGCTTAACATTCCCTTGCACTGAATCTGCTTTCTTTTCCACTGGTTATTTTTCCAAACGACTCTCGTTTCTTCCCCGCGCGCAGCTGCTCTTCCGGCTTTTTTTCAATCACCAAAGAAGACAGACAGCTCTACAAATAAATCTCAAAGCCTCGCTCACATTTTGCCTGAGCCACTTCCGGCTTTTTTTCAATCACCAAGGAAGGCAGACAGCTCTAGAAATAAGTCTAAGAGCCTCGCTAACATTTTACCTTAGCCACCGTCCCACTAGTAACCGCCTCTCTCTCCCTCACAGCGCGTCTGTGCTGTCTGCAGTGTCTCCAAGACTCGACACGTCTCTCTCTGCGGCACCGTCCCACGCGTCTTTCACTGTATTTTTCTGATTGACACAGACTGTTCAGTTTCGCTTTGTATTTTCACTCGCTTGTGTGTTCTTCGTGTGTGCCGCGCACCCCGTGTCTCTAAATGCATTAGCCACTCCGGACGGCAATTCTTTCACGCCGTTGCAGACTAAACTGGCGATGATAAAATCCCTGTAGACGGTTGTGCACATCGGACGAACTAACTGGAATAATTGCAAGATTGAGCAGGCCCCACTAGTTTTTTTTTTACTTGTTTTCCGTCAAGGAGTAGCAAGTTGTTTTATTCTGCCAACAGTGCATTCACCTACCTGTGTTTTTGCATTTCATTCGTTTTCTTGGGAACAGCAGTAGCCACCGAAGTGTTATCGAACATGAGCAAGTGAAGCGTTATCTGGGTTTTTATTCTGCAAGGATCAGTTTGAAATGAATATCAGGTTTCCATTTCATTCGCGGTTATGTAAGAATGGTGGCAGCATGAGGCGAAACACGCGACCGGCCAATCACAAGGTAGCAATTCCTCCGCCAATGATGGCCTTCACCACTCGCTGCACGCGCCGGCTTTGTTTCGACGGAAGCGGAACGCAAAATGCACCTGCCGGTTGTGCGATGTCAGTGCAGGTTAAAGATCCCCAGGTGGCCGCAATTATTCAGGAGCACTTCACTACTGCACCTCTTCCTCCCTTTCTTCTCTCAGTTCCTCCTTTATGCCTTTTCTTACTGCACGGTTGAGGCGCCCACCGAGATGTGAGATAGTTGCTGCGCTGTCCCCTTTAAACAAAATAGGCAATAATAATATCCGCCTCTGATATTCAGAGCTGCGTCGAAAGTTTGAACTAACTATGGAATGCAGATTGTCGGGCTTTCTTTAATAAAACTATGGAATTCATTGCCTCATAGTTTTAAAACAGTGTGATCCGTATCGTCACTTAAACGTAAATTCCGCTCGTTCATTATTTACTCTTGATTAGGAAGCAGTTTTAAACCGCACTATATATATCTGGTTTGCTCTCTCATCAACACTTCACTTTTTAGTGCATTTGTCATTTACACTTCATAATGTTGTATTCTTGAAATATCGATAAGAAGTTTGCATTGGCATGCAATGCTGCTTCATGTTGCTAGAGGTCCCACTACAGTGCCAAACGTTCGGACCTCTTTTTGAACCTACTTTATAAACATACCATTTGTAATTTCTTCTGAATAAACTTCGAAACTTTGAACTATTTGTAATTTTCACAGCGCATCAACGATAGCGGTTTCGGAAGAAATCGGCTTCGCAGGCGATGCGATACTTTTTCAGCAAAGTATTTAGATTGGCACAGTGAAAAGCATACGCGGAAGGCAGAAAAGCAAGAAGAAAGTGTAAAACAATGCACATTTATCAGGTCGCCCAGCTGTCCACATGCCGCTAACCTGCACAGTTTTAAAGTGGCAGCGTTAGAGATGACGTTCGGAAGAAAAGCCGAGCGCATTGTCACAATAATTCAGGATTGGTCGGCAGAGGTATTGACGCCGCACCACAGGCGACCAATGAGAGCGTGGTGGGGCGTAAGACGCAAAGTATCCAGGCGTAGGCAGGTTTCCAGCTTCTGAGCAGTAAGAGTGCGTTAAAAGTTTCCACTGGTGTGTGGTTTGCGCGTCGTGTCATGTGACAGGGTTCATAACGTGGCTATGGGGGGGAGAGGGGGAGGAAGAGGGTAGGAGCAGCGATGGAGCGCTTCTTAAAAACAAAAGGACTCTAAGACGGATGTGTCAGTACCATAATGGTGTTTGTGGAGTTGAGAAGGAGGGCAAAGCGACCTCTAACGCTATTGCGGTAGGCTTTCTAAGGATTGGTAAGGAGTTAGTAATTTTTTCGCAGCTTAGGCTGCTCTTCAGGCATGTTACGTAACCTCTAAAAGCACTGCGCTCAAATTTCAGCTCCACCATCAATTCGCACCCTGGCCACCATGTTTACGTTGCAGGAACATTGATGAGGTAAATAGCAGGCCTTACTTGCACATTCCAACCGGAGCAAAACCAGCGTTATGCATACGAGGCAAATCACACGCTTCTTCTAAATGAAAGACGTTCATCCACAGTTGAAACTGTTTAAGCTGCTGATTGAATGTGAATAGTTTTAAGCATAATAACCGGTTATGCATTTCGCTCGCTCTCTTTAGCGGTCTACTGGAGCTCTTAATATATTCAACTTTTCGTTTTCTCCGCTCATGCATTGCTCGTCTCCGTAATTATTTTTGTGTGTGTGGCCAAACAATATGACCGATCTTGAAGCTAAGCTTGAAGAAAAAAAAATGAGAATGAAATGCTTTAGCGCCTGACATCGCGGTTCAACTTTGTTTCTGCCTATCAAGAAATGATGAAAAAAGAAATAAATCTTTCTTTCATATTTTGAGCATATATATATATATATATATATATAATATATATATATATATATATATATATATATATATATATATATATATATATATATATATATATATATATATATATATATATATATATTCATGGCCACAGCCTTTCTTCGAGAATGTCAGAACAGTAATTCGCCTGCGCTCATATTCACTGCTGACGAAACACTATATATCATCAGTGTGACCGGCTCTTCACAGCACTGCACCGTAATAATGCTCTGCAACCACGAAGAAGTAGCGCGCGCGTCCCTTTTAGAGTCTTTGAGGCCTATTTGCAAGTAAAGTTGGCCACGCCCCGTGTGCAGCCGCTCGCTCAAAACGCCACAAAGCGCTACTCACAATACCATGGAGCACGAACGAAGAAACGATGCACGCTGTGGAGGAGGGTTTTAACAGGACGGAGTAAGGTGTGAAGGAAAAGGAATAAAATAAATAAATGCCCTAAAGGCAAAGCAAGGAAAGCATGGCTTAACTTCCCGGCTCCCCAGAGTGGACTCATTATCTTTCAATTAAGGGGCAGTAGCACCGCCGCTGCTGCTGCTCCTAGGAGGAGCAGGCCGCAGCCTTCAAGCAAGTGCTGGAGAGTCGCTGGCTTCTCGTCTCCAAGGGAAGGTCGTTACTCGCCTCTATTCATGCATTGCCAGGAACAGGGGCATCGCTCTCTTGTCTTCCTCCCGGATGTTTAAGCGTCCTGTTGACATATCAATGGAAGAACACTGCTGTGCTACACTTAAGAGCGGTCACGATGACTACGAGAACGACAAAGGCAATGCGTCTATTTACACTTTAGCATTAATGAAAAGGTAAAGTGATTGTTGGTTGTTGATGCCCCCGCCGCGGTGGCTCAGTGGTTAGTGCGCTCGACTACTGATCCGGAGTTCCCGGGTTCGAACCCGACCGCGGCGGCTGCGTTTTTATGGAGGAAAAACGCTAAGGCGCCCGTGTGCTGTGCGATGTCAGAGCACGTTAAAGATCCCCAGGTGGTCCAAATTATTCCGGAGCCCTCCACTACGGCACCTCTCTCTTCCTTTCTCCTTTCACTCTCTCCTTTACCCTTCCCTTACGGCGCGGTTCAGGTGTCCAACGATATATGAGACAGATACTGCGCCATTTCCTTTCCCCAAAAAACCAATTATTATTACTATTGTTGGTTGTTGGGGAAAGGAAATGGCGCACTATCTGCCTCACATCTCTGCGAACAACTTAACCGCGCCGTAAGGAAAGGAATAAAGGACGAAATGAGAGAATAAAGGGAAAAACAGGTGCCGTAGTGGAGAGCTCCAGAATAATTTCGACCACCTGGGGATCTTTAACGTACACTGACACCGCTCAGCATACGGGCACCGTTGTGTTTCGCCTCCATCGCGACGAGCATCGGCGAACGCGGCACAGTGAAGGAGCAGGTGTTCTAGTGTTTCCACTGCACCGCATCCGTCACACACATCACTCGTCGCGATTCCGTGACGCACCCGTCGTTCCCCGGGCCACACGCAGCCAATGCGCGCGCGGAGGATCGCATATGTGGGCATTAATCGTTTAAAGCTATCACGTCATGCATCACCCTTTTTTTGGCGACCGATTCTTTAAAAATTAACGTTTAATTACATTTCTGCTTTGCGGTCGGAATCTTCATATTCAACTCTTAGCTTTTGTTACGGCTGCAGAATCTCACATTCAGCCGGTATACTAAAACTTGATATTTGTTCTGTAAAAATGGTGCCTGAATTGCTCATGTTGAAAAATAACCCAAAGCAGACTAAACCTGAATTTTTGCCAAAATCGGTTCCAATTTCATATCGGGAAACAAAACAGATAATTCTTCAATGCCAAATGACATTCGTTCGAAATAGCCCAAAATTTCGTTCAGAAATCGAACCGAGAAGTGCAATCCCAAGATTTTAGGTAACTATGTGCTCCTCTGTGATAAAGAATTACGCTGGTGACGGCAACTGTTTTTGGTGCGCATTAGCTTTTTTCCCTTCTCTACTCTCTGTGTCCAACTCTGTACCGGAAAAAGCGGGCGCTAAGGATATGTAGCATATAAAGGCCGGTCTTGCATTTTAACTACAAAGTTCGCGCAAGCTCTTGATGTTCCATCGCATTGTCCCCCTGATCCAGCGACCTGAAAAATGGCGACTCTGCTGAAAAGAGAAGACAAGTGTTGTGTTTAGTGCGTTTCTGTGCCTTGTGAACGGGAGAGAATAGACGCCCGGTCTGCGTTACATGCAGAAAATGGCTACGTGGGCTTTCCGAAGTCAAGCATTTGTTCACAGCTCTATATATTGTCGTCGCGTTGGTATAAGCAGCGTTTTATAGTTTAACGTAAATTGCACAGAAATAAATTTATATATTACTAAATAAAACCATAAGAAGCGCGAAGCAATTAAGGCGTCAAGAAGAAAGGAATTTTCACAACGGGCATCTTTTTTTTTTCATTCGTTACCGCAATAATTCTTCCTGGCGCTATCTTCGATGCCAAGGATTTCATTAAAGGAAATAAAGAGCACTATCCAACCTGCGTGCCCATGTTCCTCGACGGTGGTAAATATTTCTACGTCAAAAAGCGAAGGCGAATTTCCAGCTAGTGTGGCTTTTGTGCAGTTGATTAATTCGAGCCAGGCTCAGCTTACCTTAGAGAAGGCCTATTTTTTCTAACTTGAACAAAGACCGTTGACTCAATTAATCTGTTTTCTGGTGACGGTAATATGATGAACATATATTCTGCATTGGAAACAGAGGCAGTGCAAATAACATCGCTTTGGTTCAATGCTAAGCTTTCCCGGTTCACTCCTTTTCATACTTCGCTTGCTGAATGTGGCCCCGCATACTGTCAGCCAGGATACTCAATTATGTTTTTTTATGACAAAAAGAAAAAAAACTGAAGAACAAGCGTCACAACTGGAGCCATTTTGACACAACTGGTACCACATTGATCGGAATACCGTTTTCTTTCCTGACAAAAAATACACATCACAGTGTATCTGGCGTCAGAATGTAAAAATGAGAGTTAGTTGCCCAAAGATGTTAAAGCTCGAGGCTCTTTACTTCACTGTAATCCTCAGCTACAGTCCTAGCTGTGTTCGACAGCCAGAACCTTGCACGTGATAGCCCCACTTTGTTGTCGCATTCGGGCGCCTTTTGTTCACTTCATTATGGGTGCGCTGGAATGAGTCACCCAGCGCTCTAGGTTTAGACATTCATGACCTTGCCGGGATCCACAGTTACCGTGTAAAAGACAAAAAAATACGTAAATTCGCAGGTAATATTGCCCGAATATCACGAGAGTATACGCGGCGTAGACCGAACATGCTCAAAGCGGTGACAGCACACGTGAGCTCTTCCGCACAGCAATCAGAGTTCTAATGCGTGTGCGTAGTGGACGCAGGAAACAATGACATTGGCGCCATGTACTTCAGTTTCCGAACCGTTATATTTTGCTATTTATGGACAAGTCAATCAGTGGCACTACCGCTGACTGCTCTGCACACACTTTCGAAGGCACAATACGTCAGGTGTTCTCTTATGCGCTCAAGCACCAGCGATACTTCAGATCAAGTTATAAATTTCGGCAAAGCAAGTTCTAAACCACTGGGCAGCTATTTCCATTTCCTCTCCAATAATGCTTGTATAGCTCGCCCTGTGTAGCAGGGTAGAGCGTCTTTGTCGTTTTCGGAACCGGAGGTTTCGTAAGTTGCAGTTGTTGTTTCTTTTTTGTCTTTCTGACCGAAACGAGCACCGCAACGATGTTTCTTCACAGCGACGCGCTTTCGAAACAACCACCCCGGCTTCAGCAATCTGAACGGTGTTGAAGGTTCAAAAAGGAGTAAACAAGGCGTAATGCGTTTCGGTCTATTTCGTGGGTGGAATTTTTCTCGTTAGGTACAGCTTGGTGTGAAAAATGTTCTACCGTTAGTGCGCCGTGCATTTCTGCTCGCCAGGAAGACCCTTATGACAGCTACATCAGACACCAGAAGAGCTTAGCCGACGCTCCATATGAAAAAGGTTTGCGGTATTGTTTCGAACTGAAACGAACGCGTCAACGCACCATGCCGCGGTGGCTCAGGGGTTAGGTAGCTAAGCTACTGAGCCGGAGTACACGGGTTCGAGCCCGGCCACGGCGGTCGCATGTCGATGGAGGCGAAATGTAAAAGGCGCCCGTGTGCTGTGCGATGTCAGTGCACGCTAAAGACCTCCAGCCGGTCGGAATTATTACAGAGCCCTTCACTACGGCACCTCTTTCCCTCTTCCTTCGTTCACTCCCACCTTTCGCTTTCCCTTACAGCTGCCGTTCGGCTGTCCACCGAGATATGCTAGACAGATACTGCGCCATTTTTTTCATTAAAAACAAAAACCAGCGCATCAACGGCAGCAGCACATCCTCTTGTTAAACCTCTCACGCCTACTTACCGCTGTCCTATTGCAAAACTCTTCGCCCCTCTTCCCCACTTCACCAACTTCTAGCCTCCACATGTAGCACTTTCAGCATAAAATTATTCTTCGCCGGGAGCTTATGCGCACTTCGTGAGTAAATAATATATGCTGATGGAGGCACAGTCCTTCGCAGTGCTTTGCTCGTGCAGCGTTTCATAGAAATTGATTCCTGAGGCTTGCTTCTTTGGTGTACTTATTTTGTTTTATTTGCTGGAAGTGCATTATTGTTAATCTGACCGTGTATACTAGCCAGACATCTTGATCAAAAAAAAAAAAATGGAAGTGACAGAAGTGCCAGTCGCAAGCCTACCCAGATAGAGGCTTTGAAGATCGAAGCACGGGATGCGTTTTGCTATCTGGAATTTTTTATCTAAGCGTGACTCCTCAAACACTGTAAGAACTGCGACGACTGCGCGGCGCTTCCGGTTCAACTGCGGCTGGAGAAACTGGTTTGGAGCGAAGAAGGACCGAAAACATGCATCGCACCTGACGTCTAGTTCGCGTGAAGAAACTAAAACATGCACCACGTTTTAGTACGTGTTGCTGAACAAAACATGCCCAAAATAATGATGATCGATGATTAGAATTTTTATGGCGCAAGGGCATCTGCGTCCACACCTAATGCGTCCGCCCTTACTTCAACTTACGAGTTCTCTTTGAATTATTTTAATTGCAGACACATGCTTGACCTCACGCGTGACGTTGAATTTTCGGACAGCAACGCCACCAGGAGAACCCCGCGTATTCCGCAGAACGCGTGCCTTAACGCAGTCGCGTTAAAAGCGGTGTTTAGCACTACTACTATGGTCCCTAAAATGCTTGCTGGTCTGCCATCTTCGCGTGCCTCTCAATGGAGAGGTGTGTCCGCTCTCGTAATGAATGCAGCGGCGGGTCAGGCGCAGTCGGAGCTGGTAGGCTTGGGCGTTGCCGCCGCTCCTCCGCGTTTATCTAACCTTGACGCTCTGGCGCGTGTGTTGCCTCGCTTATCGCAACCGCGACGATTTAAAACATGCATGCCTGCCGGAAGCAGGGTTTTCCATCTGCGTTAAGCATACTCAACTTTGCGCAGCCGGCTGAGAATAAGTTTGCTTGCTTCAGAGACGAAAAACACCTACTTGCTGCATGTCCCCTACTCATAAGCTTGGAAACAAGAAAATGTGCAGATGAAGACACGTGTCGATACGAATGGTAAGAGATGAACTTCAACCGAACCACTGAAATGCAATGCAAATTTCAGATTCCTGTCATCGCTGTTTAGAAGCAGGTGAATTAAAGTTGAGCAGAGCAATGAGGTGGACTAGAATAGCGATGCTGGTGAAAGTCTAATTGAACGTTAATGAAAAGACGAATTCACCGTTGTTTTCAGACCGCATTGCATTACACTCGTCAAAGGATGAAATCTCTTACAAAGCAAAAAGAGCTGCTTGAGAACTACGAGGAATAATAATAATAATAATTGGTTTTTGGGGAAAGGAAATGGCGCAGTATCTGTCTCACATATCGTTGGACACCTGAACCAGGCCGTAAGGGAAGGGATAAAGGAGGGAGTGAAAGAAGAAAGGAAGAAAGAGGTGCCGTAGTGGAGGGCTCCGGAATAATTTCGACCACCTGGGGATCTTTAACGTGCATTGACATCGCACAGCACACGGGCGCCTTAGCGTTTTTCCTCCATAAAAACGCAGCTGCCGCGGTCGGGTTCGAACCCGGGAACTCCGGATCAGTAGTCGAGCGCCCTAACCAATGAGCCACCGCGGCGGGGAAGAACTACGAGGAAAAAAAATGGTTTTCGTGTTAGTGGTGCTTCTTATACTATAACTCTCTTCAAAATGAAAAATTAGTTTTAAATTTTTTTTACCCTGCGATACATTCCTAGGGAAAATTGAAATGAAAATTCGGTTTGAGGAAGGGAAATGGCGCAGTAACTGTCTCACATATCTCGGTCGACACCCGAACTTCGCCGTAAAGAAGGAATAAAGGAGAGAGTGAAAGCAAAAAGGGAGAAAGAGGTGCCGTACTCGAGGTCTCCGGAATAATTCCGACCACCTGGTGATCTATACCGTGCGCTGACATCGCACAGCAAACGGGCGGCTTTTGCGTTTCGCGCTGCAGATGTTAAATATTAATAATATTAATAATAATAATAATTAGTTTTGTGGGGAAAGGAAATGGCGCAGTATCTGTCTCATATATCGTGGACACCTGAACCGCGCCGTAAGGGAAGGCTAAATGAGGGAGTGAAAGATGAAAGGAAGAGAGAGGCGCCGTAGTGGAGGGCTCCGGAATAATTTCGACCACCTGGGGATCTTTAACGTGCACTGGCATCACACAGCACACGGGCGCCTTAGCGTTTTTCCTCCATAAAAACGCAGCCGCCGCGGTCGGGTTCGAACCCGGGAACTCCGGATCAGTAGTCGAGCGCCCTAACCACTGAGCCACCGCGGCGGGGACAGATGTTAATGGTCCACAAGTGGTGGAAATTATTCCGGAGCCCTCCACTACGGCACCTCTTTCTTCCTTTCGTCTCTCACTCCCTCCCTTATTCCTTCCCTTACGACGCGGCTTTGTTGTCGGCCGATATGTGAGACAGATACTGCTCCATTTGCTTTCCCATAAAAAAACATTTTTTTCCTCCACCGTAACGCTTCCGCCGCGGTCGGGTTCGAAACCGGGTACTCCGGCTCAGTAGACGAGCGCCTTAACCACGTGGCACTTGGGCTGCAGCGATTCGGTTTTTCTTTTCTATATTTTATAGAACAATTTCTATTTCTCTCTCTTCTTATGATGTTTGCATGCCTATTCCCCATTCTGTTCATCCTTTGTTTACCTCAACTCTTTTCCTCTATCTCGAGGTTGCTATAGAAAGCCGCTTTTTATTCTTAGTTCACCAAGACAGTTCTGTTCTTGCACACAAAGTTCAGAGCGTACTGCGAGTTTTCCCTGAGTTCTTCTCTCCCCTTCCCTCCTTTATATTTAATTCCTGCTTGGTGACAGGTTTCTTTCTCTGTTCCTTCCCCGTTTTCACAATGTACCTCTTTGGCGCGCACGTTTCTACTTAGTGTTAAATTCAAGCTTCATCGCTCGCCGGATGGGATTTGAAATATTCTTTACTTCATTGAAAATTCTGAAAAATTCTTTACTTGAAGAGATTGAAAACTTTAGGTTTACAGGATAACTGATTGCATCACCCGACTGACCTAGAGAACCTAGTTCGCGAACCTAATAATTTGATGAGTCCGACTGGCCGTCTCATTTAGTAAATTTGATTCCAATTCGATTTCTAAAGGTGCCAATTGTTTTTGTTTTTTTTTTTTATTTCTGGGCTCCTTCACCAGAACTGACTGCACGTAATGGCTCTGAGGACTATGAGGCAGTTACCGTGACCGGCCACTGTAATATTATTCCTTATCATTATATCTTAACAGCGCCATCAACATTGCAGGCTGCCGCAGCCAGGGGGTTGCACCTCTCTCCCCATGACTTCGATATGCTCCTCGAATTTTGCGTCCGCTAGCTCTCCGCATCTCCAAACTCGCCGGGAGAGGAGCATTCGGATCGTGCACCGGAGTCGTGATGAGGGTGTGCGCGTGGCTACGCACGCGTTTGAGCGCCTTCGAGAAAAATACTTTTGCTGTGGCGTAGTGGAAACGATCGGCGTAGTTCCAGCGGTCGAATTTTTCTCGCAGCGTGATGCAGCAGGAGAGAAACGAGTAACTATGCGAAATGCATAAGGCAAACATAAACAATGTGCAAGGCATGTGTACAGCCCACGTTCATCGCCAGCACAGCAGGTAGAGTCGTTCGCAAGTGGGAACAACGCCGACTGCAGCTTGTCGTCTGCACGCAAGGCGTACCCAAAGGGATACCTACAAACCGATGTGGTTTAAGTATCACAGCGAAGTACTTTGAAACATGAAAACCATATCGCATCCTCCGAGCGAAGAAGCTGGATTTTAACACTAAGTAGAAACGTGCGCGCCAAAGAGGTATATTTTGCGAACAGGAAAGGAACAAAGAAAGCAACCTGTCGCCAGGCAGGAAATAAACAGAAAGGAGGGAAGGGGAGAGAATAACTCAGGGAAAATTCGCAGTACGCTCGGAACTTTGTGTGCCAGGACAGAAATGTCTTGATGAACTAAGCATAAAAAGCGGCTTTCTATAGCAACCTGGAGATAGAGGAAAAGAGGTGAGGTGAACAAAATATGACCAGAATGGGGAATAGCAATGCAAACATCATAAAAAGAGATAGAAATAGAAAATGGTCTATAAGATATGGAAAGAAGAACACAATCGCTGCAGCCTTATGGCCACGCGTTATGGTAGCTCAGTGGTTAATGCGCTCGTATACTGAGCCGGATGACCCGGGTTCGAACACGATCGCGGTGGCAGCTTTTCGGCGGAGAAAAAAAAAATCGGTTTTTAGGGAAAGGAAACGGAGAAGTATCAGTTTCACATATCGGCGGACACCTGAACCACACCGTAAGAGAAGGGATAAAGGAGGAAGTGAGAGGCGAAAGGAAGAAAGAGGTGCCGTAGTGGAGGGCTACTGAATAATTTCGACCACCCGGGGATCTTTAACATGCACTGACATCATTACCCGCCGCGGTGGCTCAGTGGTTAGGGCGCTCGACTACTGATCCGGAGTTCCCGGGTTCGAACCCGACCGCGGCGGCTGCGTTTTTATGGAGGAAAAACGCTAAGGCGCCCGTGTGCTGTGCGATGTCAGTGTACGTTACAGATCCCCAGGTGTTGGTTGGTTGGTTGTGAAACTTTATTTCCAGCGGATATAGAGGAGCGACACGAAGTCGCCCCCCGCTTAAACGGCGGCCGCTATCCCTTGGGCAGCGGCGGCGTCTTCAGCCAGCTGGAGGAGCTTGATCTGTATCCCCGGGTCGGGGCTGAGCAATAGAGCCTCCCAATGAGCAGAGTCGGTAATGAAGTGACTCGCGGGTAGGGACTGCGGGCAGTTCCAGATCATATGATTTAGATCGGCTTTCGCATCACAATTTTTGCATTTGTTTGAGTAGAGTCCTTCCGAATAGAAGCTACACAATTGGGGATTTGGATAAATGTTAGTTTGAAGTTTACGCCAGGCTTTGGCCTGTTGATTGGAGAGCGTTTTATCTGCTGGGGGGAATCTGAGTCTTGCAAGCCTGTAGTGCTGCAGGATTTCTCTGTAAGAAAACAACCTGTCCTTGCCAGAGTATAGGGCGGGTGGGCTGCACGACCCAGCTCGGCGGGACAGTTCTCGAGCTAGGTTATGAGCCGCCTCATTACCAGCAAGGGAAGCATGAGCAGGCGTCCAGATTAGGCGAATGCGCCGCGTGGGCTGATAATTTAGCAGAATCCGTGCTGCTTGTTGGGAGATTCTTCCAAACGTGTAGTTACGTATAGCCAATTTTGAGTCGCTGACAATGGTTTCTGCCGAGGATCCCACAATGGCTAGAGCAATGGCTGTTTCTTCTCCAACATGTGTGTGCTGAGAGCGTATAGTGCCCCCAGTTATGAGTGTACCACGTTCCGTGGTGACCACAGCTACCATCTTGTCAGCCGAAGAATCTGCCGCATCTACATATACCACAGAGGTATCATTACGAAAGCGTTTGCCTAATGATTTGGCTCTCTCTGTACGACGTTCAGCGTGGAAATCTAGGTGCATGTTCCGAGGTAGTGGAGGAATGAGCAGAAGCTGGCGTATATGTTTGGGAAGGTCAGTTGTGGGTCCGCCTTGTCGTTCGTATGTTATGCCTAGTGTGGACAGAATGTGTCTGCCAGTTGGTGTGGCCGATAGTCGTTTGTACTGCGAGACGGTTACCGCTTCAATAATCTCGCTTAGGGTGTTATGGAGACCGAGACCTAACACTTTCTCAGTCGCTGTGTGCATGGGTAGCCCAACTGCCTGTTTGACGCATTTTCTGATTATGGCCTCCACTTTTTCTTTTTTAGCTGACTTGAGATGTAGGTAAGGGCATACGTAAGCTATGCGGCTTATCACAAAGGCTTGTACTAAACGGAGAGTATTGCTTTCCTTCAAGCCCGAGTGGCGTTTACTAATGCGGCGAATGAGTCGCATAATTTGCTGCGAGGTTCCCTGAAGCTTCCAAATTACGTCACCATTGCAGCCGTGTTCTTGTAGAATTAGGCCCAAGATTTTAATTTTGGGCACTCGAGGAATGGGGACTCCGCGAATACTGAGTTCGATGGCCGGTCGGGTTTGCGCAAGGGTTCTGATGTTGCGGAATATGAGAAATTCAGATTTGGCTGGAGAGCACCGCAGCCCCCTAGGGTCTGCATAGTTCCCCACGATATCTATTGCATGCTGTAGTCTCTCCTCGATTTCGGCATCATTGCCCTCGGCGGTCCACAAGGTGATATCGTCAGCATAGAGGCTGTGGTGGAGTTGCGGAACCTACGCTAATTGGTGTGGAAGTTTCAACATTGCAACGTTGAAGAGAAATGGTGATAGGACCAATCCCTGCGGGGTGCCCTTGTTGCCGAGGGGGAAGTCATGCGAGTGGAGACCTCCTACTTGAAAATGCGCCTATCTACATGAGAGAAAGTTGCGGATATGGTTGAAGGTGCGGGCTCCCACCCCGAGTTCATGAAGGTTCTCCAAGATCGCATCATGTCTGACATTGTCAAAGGCCTTTTCCAGGTCAAGTCCAAGAATTATTCTGGTGTTCCGCGTTTTTGCCTCAATAATCTGATGTTTGAGCTGAAGCATTACATCCTGCGTAGAACGTTTTGGTCGAAATCCAATCATGGTTGGAGGGTACAGCTCGTTCTCCTCTATAAACCGGTTGAGGCGGGTATGAACTACGTGCTCCATGAGCTTACCTACACAAGACGTGAGCGAAAGCGGCCTGAGGTTCTCAAGGCTGAGTGCCTTCCCTGGCTTTGGGATGAGAATGATCTCTGCCGTTTTCCATATTTGTGGGATGGAGCCCTCCGACCAGCATTTCTGCATATACTCAGTTAGTGATCGTAGCGACACTTCATCCAGGTTGCGGAGGATCTTGTCGGATACTGCATCTGGGCCAGTGGCGGATTTGCAGTTTAGCCTGACAATCTCTGCCCTAACCTCATCCACAGTAATGGGGGAGTCGAGCTGCGTGTTTTCCGGATCAGCATAATCTGGGAAGGCTTGGATAGGAGCATTGCCAGTATATCTATCTTTAAGTTCAAGGAAAAGGTCCTCTGGTGGGCCTCCATACTCATGCACAAGCTTCTGCAGGTTCTGCCTCTGGGTGGTTCTGCTACCTGTAGGGTCAAGTAGATGACGGAGCAAGTGCCAAGTCTTAGAGACTCCCATATTGCGATCCATTTGGTTGCATATGTCATCCCAGTTTTGTTGAGTAAGTTTAGCTGCATGATCCTCGATCTCCTTGTTTAGCCTAACTATTCTTCAGCGCAGATTGCGGTTCCACCGCTGTCGTTTGAGTCGGTTCTCGAGTCCTCTCTTTGCCTCCCATAGGTGAAGAAGCCGGCTGTCCGCAATCTCCAGGTGGTCAGCCTGGTCTAGCGTATGGGTGACTGCTTTGGCATCTTGACAAAGATCCTGTGCCCAGATATCTATGTCTAGTATTTCGGGGGTATCAGCTTCTTGGGTGGCTCTTTTAGCGCGGAACGTGTCCCAATCGACAAGGGTGGGGGCTTGAGCGCTACGATGTTTGAGGCCAGTTGAGGTCATTATTTTCAATATGTAGTGATCGCTGCCGAAATTTTGTTGAGTGTTTATCCATGTTGGAGTGCCCGAATTTTTAGCAAAAGTCAGATCGGGAGACGTATCCCTGGAAACACTGTTACCGCAGCGGGTGGGGACTAGTGGATCTGTAAGAAGAGTCAACCCACACTGTTGTGCGGTGAGCCACAGTTTTCTACCTTTAATGTCCTCCTGTGCGTAACCCGAAGCCGGGTGTTGGGCATTAAAGTCTCCCGTGAAAATGACGGGGTGATTGCCTGCGAGCTTCAGGGTCACCTGAAAAAGCGGGCCGAAGCTTGCTTTCCGTAACTTTGGGCTGCTATAAACATTCAGCACAAATAGACTGTGGTCGGGTTTCCTAGGCGGGATTAATTCGACTAGCACGTGTGTGACATTTGTGACTGGGGTATCGTGCTGTACTACCGTAATATTTCGTTTGACAAGAGTCATGACTCCAAGCGTTCCACCCTCCGATGAAAAGGATTGATACCCAGCTAGCTTGCTATTAGTTTGTGACTCTTGTAGTGCGATTAAGTCCGGTGCGTCCCTATTGTTGAGGAATTGTTGGAGTACAGCTCGTTTGCGGCTAAATCCTCGGCAGTTCCACTGCCAGATGGTGTAATTGGGTTGTGGCGCCATGTTGTTGCTAGACGGATACCGCCTCAGAAGAAGCGGGTTTGCGAATTTTGTGAGGAAGGAGCCTGCTCTCTGCTTCCTGCTGCCAGCTGCCTAAGTTAATTAATTCCTGCCGGTGTCTGCATAATTCTTCCATGATGGAAGTCATTGTAAGCTGCACTTGAATGAGGGTGCTGTTAGTCTGCGTTTGCGCTTCTTCAATTTTGTAAATGGTGTCGGCTAGTGTTTGGCCTTCGGACAGGGAATCGCCTGCTTTTCGCTTAGGCGGGGGTGCCCGCGTTGATTCAGCATGCATGTCCGCTCCGGCGGAGGTAGAGGGGGTAGGGCTATTGGCGCCATCGGTCGTAGGCGGTGGACCAGCCTGCATTTGTTGCTGTTTTAGAGCGGCGTTTTCTTTCTTTAGGTCCTCGACCTCACGAAGTAATTTCCCTACCAGCACTTTCAGGTCTGCTAGCTCAGAGGGGTTGGAGTTAGATTTCTGGGAGGCTTTATCTGCCCAGCCTACCTTTTGCGTGCTGACGGCGTACTGGTTCAAACCGGGGTTCCGTGGCTGGTGTGAAGGAGTCCTGGATTTGGAGGCGGACCGGCCTCTCCGTTCCAGTCGTGGAAAGGAGCTAGATCGATGTCTATAATTTGTTCGTTCCCTGCTTTTGGAGCGGCTGCGTCGCTCTTTAGACTGCGGCGACTCTTGGCTATGCTGGGTCCGATGTTGGCGTTCCTGTTCCCAGCGGCGTTTGCTGACAATGTATGGAGTGCGGTAGACTTCGCGGCATTTGTTGCTGCCCAGTTCATGGCCTTTACCGCACAAGGCACACTCAGGCTCGCAGCTATGTGTCTCAGGAGGATTGGCCACGCCGCATCCGCGGCAGCGAGCGTTTTTCGGGTCCGGGCAAACGTCTCTGCGATGTCCGAGTTGTCCGCATAAAGAACACACTTCGTATTTTTTTTTTAGAGGCAGCAGCGAATCATGCCACCACCGAAGCTGATCCAACGGGGAACTCGCTCACCGTTGAAGAGAATGAGGACCGTCTGCGACTGTGCACCCATGCGCCGGACTCCACATATTGGAGGATTCCTTGGATGCTGAAGGTTCGCAAGGATGTCAGCGTCCGATAGATGTTTCGGAACGCCTTGGATCACTCTTTTACCACTGCCATCCGGCGTGGCGACATACGAGGTGATGGCGATCTTGTTCTCGCCGTAGATGAGCTCCTTGATGTTTAAGTAGCGTTCCACTCGTACCGCGGAATGGGTGGCCACCAGTATGGTGTGTTGCTTGAACTTGAGTAGCATGCAGTCTTCAGATGATTCTGCCAAGGTGAGGCCAGCGGCGTCCCGGATGAGTTGAAAGATGCCGTGTTGGCCACAGCTCTCGAGTATACGGAGGCCGCCCGATGGCCGGAATATCACCTTGGTTGGGCCCTTGGGTAGGCGAGGTAGGTTCGACGCCACCGATTGTCGAGCAAGTCGTCGGCCAAGCTTTTTCGCAGAGGAGTCGGCAGAGTGCCGCAAGCTGCCCTGTCCCTTGGCGCGATCGGTTCCATTGTGTGCCGCGGGGTTATTTCTTTGGCGTTCGTCACCGGAGCGTTTCGATTCACCGACGGTGAACCAACCATATTGGTGCGAAAGTTCTTCGGGGCTAATGTCAGTCCCCTCCACGGTGACTTCCATGTCCAATGTTGGAGGAAGATCCCACTCAGATAATGCGGCACAGCCCCGTCAGAGCGGGGTCGCTAGGCCTGGCGTGGGCCTAGCGGGCCGTGCGTACCGGCGAGAGCCGAAACGCACAAAAGTCCGCAAAAACAGGCAAAAAGGGACTTGCCGATGCGTCCGACGGCGTTATCCGAGCTTCGAAGACGAAATCCAGGCAAGAGCGGTGTTGACCGTCGCTGAATTCAGCGGTGGGCATGGGTGAAGCGAGGAGCGTTCGCGCGAGCGTCCGATCCACGCCACGTCCGAGCCGGTTCTCCATCCCCAGGTTGTCGAAATTATTCCGGAGCCCTCCACTACGGCACCTCTCCTTCCTTTCTTCTTTGACTCCCTCCTTTATCCCTTCCCTTACGGCGCCGTTCAGGTGTCCAACGATATATGAGACAGATACTGCGTCATTTCCTTTCCCCAAAAACCAATTATTATTATTCACTGACATCACACAGCACACGGGAGTGTTAGCGTTTCGCCTCCGTCAAAATGCAGCCGCCACGCGAAACGCAAAGGCACCCGTGTGCTGTGCGATGCCAGTGCGCGTCAATGATCCCCAATTGGTCGAAATTATTCCGGAGACCTCCAGTAGAGCACCTATTTCTTTCTTTCTTTTTTCATTCACTCCCTCCTTCATTCCTTCTTTACGGCCCGATTCGGGTGTCTACCAAGATATGTGAGACAGTTACTGCGCCATTTCCTTTCACGAAAACCAATTTTTATTTCATTTTTCCCTAGGGATGTATCGCAGGGTTTAAAAAAAATTACACGGAATTTTCATTTTGAAAAGAGTTTAGCACACGGGCGCCTTAGCGTTTTTCCTCCATAAAAAGCCGCCGCGGTCGGGTCGCGAACCCGACCCCGGCGGCTGCTTTTTTATGGAGGCAAAACTCAAAGGCACCCGTGTGCTGTGCGATGTCAGTGCACGTTAAACATCCCCAGGTGGTCGGAATTATTCCGGAGCCCTCCACTACGGCACCTCTTCTTCCTATCTTCTTTCACTCCCTCCTTTATTCCTTCCCTTACGGCGCAGTTCAGGTGTCCAACGATATATGAGACAGATACTGCGCCATTTCCTTTCCCCAAAAATACAATTATAAGAGTTTAGTATTAGAAGCACCACTAACACAAGAACCGTGTTTTACCTCGTTCTTCTCAAGCAGCTCTCTTTTGCTCTGTAAGTGAATTCATCCTATGACCAGTATAATGCAAAACGGTCTCAAAACAACGGTGAATTCGCCTTTTTATTGATGTTCAATTAGATTTTCACTAACTTCGCTATTCTAGCCCACCTTATTGCCCTGCGCAACTTTAATTCACCTGCATCTAGACAGCGATGACAGGAACCTGATGTTTGCTTTGCATTACAGGGGTTCGATTGAAGTGCATCTGTTGCCATTTCTGTCGACACGTGTCTTCATCAGCTTATTTTTTTTTTGTTTCCAAGCTTATGAGTAGGGGATATGCAGAAGTAGGTGTTTTTCGTCTCTGAAGAAGCAAAATTAATTCTCAGCCGGCTGCGCAAAGTTGAGTATGCTTAACGCAGATGAAAAACCCTGCTTCCGGCAGGCATGCATGTTTTAAATCGTCGCGGTTGCGATAAGCGAGGCAACACACGCGCCAGAGCGTCAAGGTTAGATAAACGCGGAGGAGCGGCGGCAACGCCCAAGGCTACCAGCTCCGACTGCGCCTGACCCGCCGCTGCATTCATTACGAGAGCGGACACACCTCTCCATTGAGAGGCACGCGAAGATGGCAGACCTGCAAGCATTTTAGGGACCACAGTAGTAGTGCTAAACACCGCTCTTAACACGACTGCATTAAGGCACGCGTTCTGCGGAATACGCGGCGTACTCCTGCTGGCGTTGCTGTCCGAAAATACAACGTCACGCATGACCCGTCAAGCATGTGTCTTCAATTAAAATAACTAAAAGAGAACTCTTAAGTTGAATTAAGGGTGGACGCGTTAGGTGTGGATGCAGATGCCCTTACGCCATGAAATAATAATAATAATAATAATTGGTTTTTGGGGGAAAGGAAATGGCGCAGTATCTGTCTCATATATCGTTGGACACCTGAACCGCGCCGTAAGGGAAGGGATAAAGGAGGGAGTGAAAGAAGAAAGGAAGAAGAGGTGCCGTAGTGGAGGGCTCCGGAATAATTTCGACCACCTGGGGATCTTTAACGTGCACTGACATCGCACAGCACACGGGCGCCTTAGCGTTTTTCCTCCATAAAAACGCAGCCGCCGCGGTCGGGTTCGAAAGCGGGAACTCCGGATCAGTAGTCGAGCGCCCTAACCACTGAGCCACCGCGGTGGGGCCCATGAAAATTCCTAATCATCGCCAATATTTTGGGCATGTTTTGTTCAGCAATACGTAACAAAAACGTGGTGCATGTTTTAGTTTCTTCACGCGAACTAGACGTCAGGTGCGATGCATGTTTCGGTCCTTCTTCGCTCCAAACCAGTTTCTCCAGCCGCAGTTGAACCGGAAGCGCCGCGCAGTCGTCGCAGTTCTTATAGTGTTTGAGCAGTCACGCTTAGATAAAAAAATTCCGGATAGCAAAACGCATCGCGTGCTTCGATCTTCAAAGCCTCTCTCTGGGTAGGCTTGCGACTGGCACTTCTGCCACTTCCATAATTTTTTTTCAATATGCCTGGCCAGTATACACGTTGAGATCAACAATAATGAACTTCCAGCAAATGAAATAAAATAAGTACACCAAAGAAGCAAGCCTCAGGAATCAATTTCTATGAAACGCTGCACGAGCAAAGCACTGCGAAGAACTGTGCCTCCATCAGCATATATTATTTACTCACGAAGTGTGCATAACCTCCTGGCGAAGAATAATTTTATGCTGAAATGCTACATGTAGAGGCTAGATGTTGGCGAAGAGGGGCGAAGAGTTTGACACTAGGACAGGGGTAAGTAGGCATGAGAGGTTTAAGAAGAGGATGTGCTGCTGCCGTTGATGCGCTGGTTTTTTTTTAATGAAAAAATGGCGCAGTATCTGTCTAGGATATCTCGGTGGACACCCGAACGGCGCTGTAAGGGAAGAGCGAAAGGTGGGAGTGGAAGAAGGAAGAGGGAAAGAGGTGCCGTAGTGAAGGGCTCTGTAATAATTCCGACCGGCTGGGCGTCTTGAACGTGCACTTACATCGCACAGCCCACGGCCCCCTTTTACTTCGCCTCCATCGAAATGAGACCGCCGTGGCCGGGCTCGAACCCGGGAACTCCGGCTCAGTAGCCGAGCGACCTAACCTCTGAGGCACCGCGGCGGTGCGTTGACGCGTTCGTTTCAGTTTGAAGCAATACCGCAAACCGTTTTCATACGGAGCGTCGGCTAAGCTCTTCTGGTGTCTGATGTAGCTGTCGAAAGGTTCTTCCTAGCGAGCAGAATGCACGGCGCACAAACGGTAGAAGATTTTTCACTCCAGCCTGTGCCTAGCGAGAAAAAGTCCATCCGCGAAATAGACCGAAACGCATTACGCCTTGTTTACTCTTTTTTGAACCTTCAACACCGCTCGGATTGCTGACGCCGCGGTGGTTGTTTCGAAAGCGCGTCGCTGTGAACAAACATCGTTGCGGTGCTGTTTCTGGTCAGAAAGACAAAAAAAAACTGGAAGTTACGAAACCTCTGGTTCCGAAAACGACAGAGACGCTCTACCCTGCAACACAGGGCGAGCTATACAAGCATTATTAGAGAGAAAATGGAAACAGCTGTCCAGTGGTTTAGAATTTGCTTTGTCGCATTTTATAACTTGATCTTAAGTATGTCTGGTGCTTGAGCGCATGAGAGAACATCTGACGTATTATGCCTTCGAAAGTGTGGGCAGAGCGGTCAGCGGTAGTGTCACTGATTGACTTGTCCATAAATAGCAAAATATATCGGTTCGGAAATTGAAGTACATGGCACAAAAGTCATTGTTTCCTGCGTCCACTACGCACGCGCATTAGAACTCTGATTGCTCGTGCGGAAAAGCTCACGTTTGCTGTCACTCGCTTTGAACAAGTTCGGTCTTCGCCGCGCATACTCTCGTGATATTCGGGCAATATTACCTGCGAATTTAGCGCATTTTTTTCTCTTTTCTTCGGACACTATGGATCTCGGCAAGGGATTGTTTAAACCTAGAGCGCTCTGGGTGACCCATTCCAGCGCAGCCTTATATCATGATGTGAACAAAAAGCGCCCGAATGCGACAACAAAGCGGGCCTATCTCGCACAAAGTTCTGGCGGTCGAACACAGCTAGGACTCGCCGCGGTGCAAATAACCCGCGTGCGTCGTAATGGGCTCAGTGCACCGGAGCGGTGTGTCGCAGAAAAGCAGAGCATTGTTCCAGCGTCACTTCCACGCATGATAGGTCTGGCCATTGAAACAACGCATGCCAGCTGTTGTTTAATATTACCCCTCGAGCCCAGTTTAAAACATCGCACATGAGCTTGGTCGCCCAAGCTGCCGTTTCATTTTTCAAGTTTTTAACCTGTTCATCGTCTGTCCCATGGACGCTTTACAAAATTTGCCTCCAACGTCTCTGTGCTAACGCAGTATACCTGCTAGTTAGTGTTAACTCAGTGTAAAGGTGGTTATTACATACCGCGTCGATGCGCAACGAGTGTGAACGGCAAGACCTGATCTGAATGACACAAAATAACGCGTGCAATTGTAGCCAGAGTTCTATACTAACAGCTGTTATCTACCCCCGGAATAAATCTGTATTTCATCCCATATTGAATTAATTTTGCCGGACGCTGAATGCGTGCGGATGCATTCCCAAGCACCATCTGCTCTACATACACGGCGTCGGGACTCCGTGTTCTTCAAGCATAGGCGTTTATTGATTGCGCACTCATATTCTCAATGTCATGGTCATGTATCGCGCGTGACACTTGTACCATTCCAGAGGTTGAGGAAAAGAGGTTCAAGGAAATAAGACGCCAAGCCGTGAAAAGCGAGCCTGTTTCATTCCGGGAATACTCACCTCGCAGGGCCACCCACAGCAGCGATTTACGACCTGAGCTCGTATCTTAGGCGCGGCACGCGAATGCTTTGGAATCTTCAGCGAACACCGAAGCAGTAGCGCAGAAAATAAATCAGGCAGACGGCGCCTTGTGTCTATGAAAGGTGCATATGTATGCACTCGTCCCTCTAATTTTGTTCAGACAACAAAGAACCCATGTATGCCAATGGCTAATAGCACTCCCGGCCTGGCACAGTTAGCTATGCAGGCGGCGTTCGTTACAGATGCAATGTCCCTGGTCGCGTTTTCATTAGGAGAGAGATATGGGCAAAGGCCGGGCACCCCTCCCCCCACACCCTCTTTCACTCTCTTACCTTGGCCATGCTTTTGAGATATTGCATTTCTTTCTAATTCATGTTTTTTTTTTCTTTTATAGTCTCCACTCCATACTCCGTGTCGCCTACGGAACGGTTTCGGCGGTTCTGTCACGATGAAAGCGCCTTCCTTCGCGACAGCTCCACCGGGCTCTTCTAATGGAAGCGTCGCCGTCTTCGTTGACAGAGAGCACTGGGTCGAAGAAGCCTAAACTCCCAGCAGAGCAGACTTCAATTTGTCAAAGTGGCAGCGCGCTCGTTCTGTGTGTGCCCTCTAACGTAGCACACCTGCTCTTCTTATGCTTTTCGCGTCATTGAGCGGAGTTTTGTCTTTGCCCCAATTTCTCGAGAGCAGGTACGGCCTGCATTGCGATCCTTTTCCAGTGATTATTAACATTCCTCATTCATGCCATCATTCGCTGGCTTGTAAAACAAATTTAATCCTAATTCTAGATACAGTACATCAAAGTTTTCTTGCCACTCTTTTTCTTTTCACTTCCCTTTGTCGACGTGTCGGTGATCCGGTTTTATACTGTACATCAGACTCCGTTGTGCCAACAAGGAACAAGGCACTTGGCCAGCCAAGTGCAAGAAAAGCACTTGGCTGGCAAGCAACATGTCTAAGCCTCCGCTACTGCTTTTTCAGGCAAGTGTTTCGAGCAATACGATTGCTTATTGTAGTGACAACTGCTTCTTGATAGTCCTGCCGTGCCCTCGCAAGTGTTGTGAAATTTTGTACGACTGCTGATCAATGCTTCTTTTATTGCTTATGTCGGGTGACGTTGAACAGAATCCTGGGCCAAAAGTAACTGAGAAGTTGGAAGAAATTCTTGAGAACCAAGCGGCGTTCGCGCGTAAGATGGATGACATGAAAGGTGAAATTATTGCAGTGCGCGCAAGAACTGACAGATTACAGGGCCTTCTTGATGCATTTGATGCGATGAATAACAGGATTTGTAAGTTAGAAGAAAGAGACCGACAGCAGGCTGCAAAGCTTATTCATTATAAGAACCGAAGCCGATGTAACAATTTACTAGTATTTGGCGTCACTGAAACTGAGACTGACACTGAAACGGAAACAGAATTAAAACTGAAGGAGCTTGTTGTGGAGAATATATTTCGGACGACTATGGGAGTGCAGGTTGACACAGTGGAGCGAATTCATCGCCTTGGTAAAGCCCAACCACCGAAATGTAGACCAGTTGTTCTTAAATTTTACGATTCCATAGAAAAGGAGAGTCTCCTGAAAAAAGGGCCAAAGCTGAAAGAACTTCTTGGCGTATTATCCCTGACCATGCCAAAGAAACTGTATAAGTACGCCGAAAACTATGGGACAGTGGAGCCGCAGACAGGGCTAAAAAGGCAAAGGTCTTCCTTGTCCATGACAAACTTCGCGTAACAACGAAACCTATATCTGGGATCACAGGCGAAACGAACGCTGTCTGCTGTCTACAGGCCGCGGAGATAAGGCTTATAATTCCAGACAGCAACAGCCAGATGAACCAGTTAGCCCGGTTGACCTTTATTCCTCAATCAAGAGTGCGACGTTGGACACGTCACAGCAGATATAGCTACGCCTTTTAAGTCTGAATGCGCGAAGCATTGTAAATAAGACTACAAGATTAGAATACTTGCTCCTTTCACAAAGTCCGCATGTTTTAACAATAACAGAAACCTCGTTGATTAACGATGTATCTGCTGACTGCATAGTTCCTCCGGACTATATAATGTTTAGGAAAGACAGAGACACACGTGGGTGGGGCGTTTGTGTCAATAGTAAAAAACTATTTATCTGCTGTAATGATGGATTGCAATGTTGCTGGAACAGTTTGGTGCAAGAGAAAGTTTTATAACGTTACTTACATTATCGGAACTGTGTACGGCGCACCCTCTGCTTCACCGGAGTTCCTTGATGACCTAAACACTTTTTTATGCGCGCATGTCAAAACGAGCTTGAGACTGATAATGACTGGTGATTTCAACCTACCACACATAAATTGGCAACGCCTATGTTCTGTTGGTCCTGATTTGCGTACCGGAGAGAAACTATTAGAAATTACGTTCGCCTACAACCTAAAATAAATAGTGCAAGACGATACAAGAATAACGCCCAATTCGCGGTCATTGTTGGAATTGGTGTTCCTGTCAAATAATATAGAAGAACAGACTGTTAACGTTAAAGATGGTGTCTCTGACCACAAGGTACTTGTTTCCATACCACTTAGAATCAGTGAGTGCTCAAGGCCTTATATCCCTGTGCGCGTTAAGGATTATGAGCTAGCGAACGACACCTCCATTCTTGACTACCTGGAATCTGCCTTTGATGATTTTGAAATTGACTAGGATTCCAAAACCGTAGAAGAGTTGTGGCAGCAATTTAAGGAAATTATACAACACTGCGCTGACGGGTATATTCCAACTCGTGTTAAAAAGACGAAGCACCGAAGCCCCTTGATCACCAGGGACATCATTCATATGGGACGTAAAATAAAAAGACTACATAAAAAGAAAAATAAACGTATTCAAGTTTTGCGACTTCGTGCTCAGGTGAAGCAAGCGCTGAAAGAAGCAAAAAAAGTTCTTCGATGAAACATTTAGCCGCTTCCTCAAAACGTCACCGCAAAAGTCACCGCATTTATTGATAGGAAGAAGAGAATACAGGAGATTAAGCACGAAAATCAGGTACTGATAAGAAAGGAGCATATAGTAGATCACTTTAATCATTTTTCAGTCCGTATTCACCTCAACCAAAGACGACATAGACTTTAGTTCAGAACGCTTGTTGCCTAGTCAAATGAATGACGTCATAATTTCGCAGGAGGGCGTATTTTAGCAGCTCCTCAATTTGGATGCTAAAAAGGCCAGTGGACCAGACAACATACCAACCCAGTTTCTCCGAAGATATGCCGAGCTGGCGTCACGATACCTTAAACTTATTTTTCAAAAATCCTTGCACACCCATTCTGTACCACAAGATTGGCGTACACACTAGTAATTCCGGTGTTAAAAGGGGGAAACCGAACACTTGCAAATAACTACTGCCCAATATCTCTTACATCGATTTCTTGTTAACTAATAGAACATAATATAGCGAAGCATATCATTCATCACCTAAGAACAAGCCGTATATTTTACCCTCACCAACACGGATTCAGAGCAGGCCATTCCACCACTACACAACTCGTAGAGACAATTCATGATTTGGCAATGACGATTGATGCGAAGCAGCAGATTGACATAATCGCTGTAGATTTTGCCAAAGCGTTTGATAAAGTGCCGCACAATAAATTAGTTTTTAAACTGAAAAGAGCTGGAATTAATATGAATATTGTAAAATGGATTAAAACATACTTAACTGATCGTAACCAGGTGGTCAAAATGGATGGTCATGTCTTTGGCTCACTAGCAATGCTTTCAGGAGTTCCGCAGGGTTCTGTTCCTGGACCGTTGTTATGTTTCGTGTATATTAATGATATCTCTGCTGCCATGGAACCAAATGTACGACTAAAGCTATTCGCAGATGACTGCTTAATTTATTCTACAGTTAGAAACACGGACGACCAGCTTAGAATTAACAACTCTTTACAGGCATTAAGCAAATGGTGCAAAAAATGAAACATGGAAATAAATTATTAGAAATTAACATACACGCACATTACAATGAAGAAATCTGTTCTTTCGTTCTCATATTTCATTTGTGAGAAATATTTGGTAAACGTAACTCAGTTTAAGTATCTAGGAATGACAATAGCACAAAATTTAAATTGGGGCACACATACAGAAGAGGTATGTTCTAAAGCATACCAGAGGTTATGTTTTTAGAAAAAAAATGGAGCATGCTACGCGGGATGTGAGACTAATTGCATATGAAGCTTTTGTGAGGCCAATCCTTGAGTATGCGTCAGTAGTATGAAGCCCTAATTAGAATTATTTAAAGAAACAATTAGCAAGAGTTAAGAGGCAAGCAGTGCGCTTTATTTGCTGCCGATATCGACGGACAGACTCAGTTGCAGACGTGCTCTCTTCCTGTAACCTGGATTTATTGGAAACACGTAGACAAAAATCGTCTGAAGTTATTATTCCTTATGCTCCAAGGACAGATAAATAAATATTCAGATGGAAACATACATACAAGCACCAGGCAAACGGAGTTCTAAAACAAATCATAGTCGGATAATTCAGCCGTACTACGCCCGTAGTGAAACTTTCAGACATTCCTTCTTCCCCCATGTAATTGTAATGTGGAATGCTTGCCATGAGTGTTGTGGAACAGAGTGATCTGCATAAATTCGAACAATCGCTGGATAAGCATTTGCTTGAAAGTGCTAATGATGATTGATTGAATGTACCGCTTCATGCTGATGCATTCAGTGCTTGTGAATAATGCTGTTTTTTTTATGAAGTTTTCATTCCCTCTATGTAAGGACCCTCACACGAGGGTTGACAGTATTGTTAAATAAATAAATAAATAAATAAATAAATAAATAAATAAATAAATAAATAAATAAATAAATAAATAAATAAATAAATAAATAAATAAATAAATAAATAAATACGGTAAATCACACTTCGTTGTGCCAACAAGAAACCATGTCAATGCCTAAACTTTCTTCAGCGAAGTCCGAAAAGATTCATGTTCATCAGCGCTCAACATTGATTGCGCATATACTGCCCGGGAGACCACTCGCTCTCGGCTTGCCAGATGTTGGACCTTCGCAGGCTCCACTTGTTTGCATCGTGGGGCGCGCAGTCGATATTGCGGCGTTTAGCAGGAGCGGAAAGCACACGCAAAAGGATGCGGTACTACCCGTTGCTCAGCCTCCCTCCGCTGGCTTGAGAGAAGGCAGAGGCTCCTCTGAATAATTGGCGTCGCTGCTTGAATGAGAAGGCAGGCGCGTCGATCTAATTGCACACTCTGCTTTCAGACACCGAACATGCCAATAGCACGATGGTCAAAGCTTCGACGGGAGATATATCGGCGAAATAGCAATGACTAGTCAAGAAAAATGCGGCCGTTCTGGCAAAATCAATATCTGAAATGCGAAAACCGGTGTTCACAAAACAAGGCTTTACTTCGGCTGCTTTTGCTTACTTAGTGATGGAAGATGCCCAGGTTGCATAACCTATAGTGAAGAAAAGTTAGTACTTACTTTTAGCGCCATTAGATGTCATCTGCTGTCTACACAGCATAGACTTTGCGTAGAATTACTGCACTGATTCCACGCTGCTCTCCTTCAGTCTTTATCTCCCAAATTCCCCTCCCTACGCAGAGTAGCATGCCAGCGATATTGAAACGCCGGCTAAATTCTCTGTTTCTTCATTAAAGAGTCTCTCTCTCTCTCTCTCTACTGCACTGATATTAACTACCGCTAGCGCCAGCTAAGTAGGACAAAAGATGCGGAGATCAAACTAATAGAGACGGTGAAGATTGGATGGATGCAAATAACTTATTAGAAAAAAAAAGGAATCTTCAGGGTGGTCCCCTACTAGTCCAGGAGTCCACAGTCTTTGCTTTCTGGCCATTTCTGGCCGGCGGGCTGAGTGGTCCGTAAAGTAGCCTCCCAGGAAGATTTAGTGGGATTGGGGTTGGGGGGCACTGCCTGTGGGGAAGGACATTCACAAAGGTAGAAGAAAAGTGTAGATCTGGCCACACCACAGGTGTTACATGAGAATTGTGAGGGGTCGCAAGGGTGGAGGAAAGCCGCAACAGTTTTAATTCATGGTGCGATCCTGTAAAGATCATAACAGCTAAGCAATACGAAGAGATGGCGAGGGTAAAGAGACCATTTTTACACAGTTGCGCAAACGGCACTGTCGCCGCGATGAACCCTGGGAGCTGTGATTCTGTGACCGGCGGCAGTGCGGGTAGCAGTGCTTTTTGTGACGCTGCGGCGTTCTTTCCTGCACATATTCAGATTTTAAACAACAGGTGCCTTCATATGATAGCCGCTATATAGTGTGAAAGATGCACCGAGCAGAGGCAGCGGTTCTCACGTAAGGTGGCCTCGGGAAAAGAAGGGTGGTCCACAAAAAGAGCGCGTAGAAGCAGCTGAGAGAAGCAGCTGACTTGGCTCTGTTCAACGCGTTTTGCTTTGTTGCCTCTGTAGGTAAGTGTAAGAAGGCAAAGCACAAATTATCAAAGACTTAAGCACGGCAATGCACACAGAAGAGCATTTTATTTGTCATCAAGTTCCTCTCAATGCGCGTAAGCTGGAGCAACGCTAATGATCTATTTCATCTTCCCGGTAATAAGTAAAGCCATGTTTACAGTATTTTACCACTTGTAAGGCTGTGAGAGAAAAGCTGTGTAAAATTTTAGTGCAATACTCAGGCTTCCATGGGATACGCGCACTCGCTTCGCGTATTCACTGTCCATTACTTATGCTTGCATAATCTTGAAAATGATTTTCATTTATGGAATAAGAGCAGCAGCCGGACGATAAGCGTGTGCTAACGGGTAATAAATCATTATATATTCTCGCACATCGACCTTTGACTAGGCCTAAATATATTTGCCTTTTCGATGCGTGCATTTCTGCCACAGTATATTCGGCAAATAGTCAATATTTAGTAAAATATTTTGATAACATAATGCCAGCATCTAACTCCATGTTTAATAAATCAGTCAACGTCATCAAACAGTGCCTATTTTCTTCCTGGATAAAAGAACATTACGTAAATGATGTTTCCCTAGAAAAGCTGCATATTGTATAGGTGCGCTGGCACAAAAAATGACTAATGAATAATGGGGACAATGATCGTAAGGAATCATCGGTGACTATCATACCAGTGTTTCACAGCTTTAGTTCAATGAAAATAACACGTACTACTTTGCTTGCTGCCTTGGGACCCTTGCAGCTGATTCCTTCTTTCGCCGAGGCTTCCATTTAATAACCTGAGCTCATATCAGCCCCCTCGTTATGATTGCACTGACATCTTTTAGGAAAGATCTGAATAACTTGCCAGCTTCAAAATAATTCAGCGTGGAAAGATGCGGTGCAGCTATCAAGCATTGAGTCGCTAATATGCTTCTGGTAGAAAATGTATATCTGTTCGCTCCAGTTCTGATCAGGATAAAGTGGCACAAGTCTTTTAAACAAGGTTTCGCTGGAGCTTGCAGACGGTTTTTGAAACATCTATGCCTCCAACATCTCAAAAGTTGAAAACACTTAGTAGAGACAAAGTTGTTCGGTCGGAGCTAGGCTACTACAATAATTGAGAGGACATCAAACTGTACTCCTAATAAACAAGGGTTTTCAATATCTCATCTGGATGAAACTTCACTTCCATGCGAGTCATGGTGTTATCACCTGCACTGGATGTGCACTGCAGTAGAGCGTCTTAACAATTCAATTGTGCAACAAAACACGAAGTTATGGGGTCGTGTGATATTGCATATTGGAATGAATTATTTTAAGAAAAAAGTTGAATATGATGTGTCTCGATAATAACGACAAGTAACTGATGACAAAAAACAACCACATGGCAGATATTTTGTTTTCGGGGTCATATCGAGCTAGATGTACAGCATATAGCACATAAGCATAGTAATGCAGGTTTCACCAAGTTGCTTTACTCAGCATAACATTAATAACGAGACACACAGTATTCTCCCTTCCTTCCTGCTCCTCAAAATTCATATCTATACCTGTATACTGCAAATAAGAATCTCTTGGATTCTACGAGTTACAGAAACAAACCAATCACTTTCAGAGCCCCTGGTTTTAGAGGATGTAAACCGATTACTATGTTTTCAGTGTTCTCCTGTGTACGTGGGAAGCTTATCTGCACACACTCTTGTACTGGACTACAAACTAAGAAAACATTTGTTTTCAACAAGAGATCTTTTTGTTCCTCAAAAGGTCATAATGTGACACTTTGCAGTCATTGAAAAACCCAAAACATGCTTACCGATTTTGCTAAATATCGTAGTGGCTTCTCTAATGAGCACATGGCTATGAAATCAACCTTGCTAATGGTTGCCATGTTTTGAGACACGCAAAGCAAAACAATCTGTGCATTAAGAAATCGACGGAAGATAAAGTGATAAATAGTGATGAAAATTAACCTGGAGCGCTCTTCAACGGTCCTTAAAGCTATAAGTCACATCCTTACTCTACACAGACCATCTTGATGCGGGACCACCGAAACTTCAAATCCACGTTCTCTTAACAGAATGCATTATTATTTTAGCGAAACTTGGCAGTAATGCTGTTGTAATGCAGAAAAACAATGTGCACGTGAATTAACGTGCATGGCTTCCAGCTAGGCGTGTTGAAACGATACTGGTTGTACGAGTAGCTAGAAAAGAAGCTTGGGCGAGTTCATAATGCCATTTCAGATGAACAGCGTGAACTTGGGGAGAAAAAGCAAAAAGCGGACAGAGGAGTGGCCGTCCCTGTGTGTGTTGCTTTTGTCCCTGTATAAGGTCGTGCTGTTCATCACAAATGCTTATAGCGGAAAGAGGAAAAAAAAAATGATTTTTTTCATATACACAAAAGAGCGGCTCTGCTGCTTCGGTCCCTTTGTTGGCGCTTCTACTTTATGTTCCTCCAACAGTAACGTATAGCGCAGGTGCTGACAGATTTTTTGGGAACACGAGAATTGCCGCAAAGCCTAATTACTGCGCAGCGTAAGCACGCAGAATGAATCGAAAGGTGTACTTTGCAGTTTCCAGTGCGACCTGCGCGTCTTGCCAGCGAGAAAATTTACGTTTTTTGTGACTTCGGCGTTCCGAAAACTATTATGGGCACCTGTACATAACTGTCCGGGTACCTTCTATAATTTCAGTGCAATGCTCAAAAGTGAGGCCAGCAAGTGAAACCGCGCCAGTCTACGCTCAGGTCAGCCATTACGTTCTTGCGTCCTAATCTACATTAACACCACTTGTGCAACTTTGCTGTGATATACATACCAGAGTTGCATTTTAAGGCAGGTCAGATCTCTTGACTTAAAGCCATTAGAGAGAAAGAGAGAAATTGCATTACGATAAACCGATTAAGGGATCAATGTGGGTGGCAGTCGGGGTTGGTACAAAATAATGGAGCCTGGTGTCGTAGCCTTGGTTGATGTCGGCATTTAGGAGTCCTTCTGTACTCGCGTGCGATCCGGTAGTAGTCCATAATTTGGTGAATGCCTGCGGAGACGAACGCTTCTTCGCAGCTCGTCTCTTGTTGGGAGGGCTTCTGCGGCTTTCCAGGGGTCTGCTTCTTCTGGATGGCTCGGGCAGCTTCGGCGGCTCCCAAAGGGCGAGGGCGACAAGGCTGTCCTTTAGAACCTCCAGAAAATGTCACGTAGTGGTGACTGCAGTCCGGCATTAAAAGGTATCGAAAAAGACTTCCAAAAAGACACTCTTTATTGGGCTGACTCAAGCCCACAAAGAACTTAATGACTCGAGGACGGCGATAGCTACAAGAGTGGTCAGCGGTCGTCGCGATGAAAATAAAGATGGCAAGCAACCCTCGAGATAAGAAACCAAAACAGCTACAACTATCTGAGAAAATGTGGAAGCAGTTTCGCGTGCCCGCGATCGATCCAGGTGAGTCTGCTCGCATCTCGCGTCACAAACAAAATGATAAAGCCGCACGCAAGTGACTGAGTGTGAACGAACAGCACAAAGATTCGCGTCAATATGCAAGGCATCGGCGCTTTCTCCGTGTAGTGGCAACTAACTCGCTGCCAGCGTAAACCGCCGGAAGACAGCATAAACCAGTCCTTCCTTGCATCAGAGAAGCACAATGATAAAGTCCCGCGGCCTAAAAGGAGGCAATTTTGCATCCGTGCTAATGGAGTTTAGAGTTGTTAAAGGGGGAAAAATGGGACCGGGGGCATCATCCTCCCTGTAACAATTACTGTAGTTGATGGACGAAGCAGGACGTTGTGACATTGTCTCTCATACGTTCTTCTTCTTAAAGGTAAAACGGAAAGAAAACAAGAAACGCGTCCGTTCCTCCCGTTTCACCATTGCGGACGAGCCTTCGCCTCCGTAGACTCTCGACGCGACGACCTCGTGAGCGACGAGTGTTGGCCCTCGTGCTGACGAGCGTATCTAAGTTAACGTCTCACACATTAGGCTGCCAGATGAATGGCTCCCTGCTGCCCTTGCTGGTGCTCCTCGCGTTCCCGGGGAAGCAGCTCCCCATCGAATGCTCCTTACGCTCGCCAAATGGGCCCTCATTCTTCGGAGCTACGCACCCAAAGCAGCAGCAAAGACGAGGTATTGTCGTCACTTTTGTTTGAACGGCGTCCTATTTTCTTTTGGCTGACATGAGCCCGAAAGCGCGCCAAGGGACCTCAATGAGATAGTCATCTCGTTATGGGCTGCTTCTGGCAACAGTGCCGCTACATTTCGGCGAATTACGGCTCAGGCTCGGACCGCCGGAGGAAAAACCGCCCGTGCGTCTCCAGCGTGCCACTCCCGCTTGCATACTCGCGCCCTGCCAACATGTTAGCACTTGGCTCTGATATTGGTGATAGTAGACAACTTTGTCACTGTATTCTCGTACTTTTTCCTCGCTGTTGTATTACATGCCGGTGCTGCGGCAGCTGCAGACGTGAGAAATTAGAAGCTGTGCTGGTAGAGTACAAAGAGGGCCATGAAGGGGCGGTTGATGACTGTTAATTGGTTTGCCACAAGCGCCACGTGTTGTCCCGCCTTCTATGGCGCGATTGGAGCGCACTGTAGTGTACATGTGCATGCGCGAGTTAGTGCGTGCGTATGTATCCTTGTATTTTTTTGTGGGACCCATTCGATGGTTTTGGTGTTCCCATCATACATTCACCCTTGCCCCTTCAAGTGGGTCAGCGTGTTTGTTGAGCGGGCGTCCCGTTGGCGCTCTTCCGCCCGGTCGTTAAATCAACAAATCAAGTTCTGAGCAACACCAAGTACCCGCCGTGGTGGCTCAGTGGTTAGGGCGCTCGACTACTGATCCGGAGCTCCCGGGTTCGAACCCGACCGCGGCGGCTGCGTTTCTATGGAGGAAAAACGCTAAGGCGCCCGTGTGCTGTGCGATGTCAGTGCACGTTAAAGATCCCCAGGTGGTCGAAATTATTCCGGAGCCCTCCACTACGGCACCTCTTTCTTCCTTTCTTCTTTCATTCCCTCCTTTATCCCTTCCCTTACGGCGCAGTTCAGGGCTCCAACCATATATGAGACAGATACTGCGCATTTCCTTTCCCCAAAAATCAATTAAATAAAGCAACACCAAGCTGGCCTTCTTCGTTAATGGGCACTCTTTTAAGGCCTTTAATGGCTCATATTCCCGGTCGAGACACTGTCCGTCCGTTACATCCAAAGCATGGAACAGGGCCAGCTGCGACCCTCCCCCTCACCGGCGCACACCCTCCTCGCCCCTCGGTGACTAGTGGCGGTGCCGAAGCGCATGCGCAGCTTCGCATAGCAACAGTGATGTCACCTGCATCGGCAGGCGAAGCTAGTACGCGCTGCGGCGGCGCTCTTTCTCCAGACGTGTCGTTGCAGTCAATTGAGTGAGTCGGATGGCTCCCAATCGGCCCAGTGATTCCGCACCGAGTGGTTCGGACAAGCGCAGGAAGGCGGATTCCCCCAGTATCAAGCGGCGAAAGATCAATGAACGAATGAATGGCCTCTGGTTTTCGCCGAACACACTTCAGATTTTCCAAAGTGTCCTAAATTTTAACCGTTACTATGGTACTTAGCTCCCTGCCGTGCGTTTGCTGTGCGTTGAACTATGTGCAAGGTATTTCAGCACAAGTGAAAGAATTTTTTTTAAATAGGCATTTTGAGGCATGAAGGCGGCTCCTGCGGTGCAATAATACCTGCATTGGCGGACATCAAAAAACATGTAAATAATGTTTACTAGTTAGCTGATTAACTAATTTTTGATTTTTAACGTTTTAATTGTAACAGTTAGGCTGTTAATTTCAAATAGAGACTTGCTGCCTCTCGTTAATAATAGCTCTATCACTTTTTAGAATTTCAAAAAAGCGATTACCCTCGGCGCTGTGGCTCGACAAAATGTGGCTATTTCAACTAGTTACGCGCACTGGAGCTGTTGCTTTGTAGCATGCTTTTTGAGAGCGCATGTATTATTGCACGATGTAGCTAAAATTGATTGAGCCATTGCGGTGAGGGTAACCGCATTTTCGAAATTATAAAAACTGATGTGGCTTCTGTTAACGACTGGCTACAAATCTCTGATTGCAACCAGTAACCTAACTGTTTTAGTTAAAAGTGGATGATCAGATATTATTTATGCGGCAGCAAGCCAAAGAAAGTATAATTGTGCTCAAAAGCCGCCTAAATACCTTAAAAAAAACCTGTTCAAAAAAAACTCTGGTTCGCCTTGACTGAAATATACGGCATATATCATATGTATCAAGGAAGCCGACCACTAATGACGGTCGTCTAAAACAGCCAATTGACGCTAACTCGGAAAGAGGTGGACTAAATTCTTATAGTTAACCTTTCAACTAATACTGATAGGCACCTTACTGCAATTCGAGATTTGTAGCCGGTCGTTAGTAATAGCCATATCAGTTTTTAGATTCTGAAAACGCCATTTGCCTCGCCGCTGTGGCTTACTAATTCGGGCTATTTCTCGCGCCATTTCTAAGGACATCACGGTGGTCGAACACTCCTTGAGAGAACAGGAGATCAACTACAACATGATCGAGGTCATTCCCAACAAGAGGGACCGCTAGAGCACCTCCGTTCTGAACGTGTATCACCCCCCACGAGCAACGAAGGCCGATTTCTCTGACATACTTCAAGAGGCAGATCAGCTAGCTGTTTCGCATCAGCTTATCGCACTCGGTGACTTTAACGCCCCCCACAGGGAATGGGGCTACAAAACGAACTCGCTTCGTGGTCTGAGCGTGGTACGAGCTCGGGATGCCCTGGGCCTGGAAATACTTACTGATCCTTTATACCCAACCCGCGAAGGCAACAGCGTCACGCGCGATTCATGCCCTGACCTTACAATCGTCAAGAACATCCATAACGCAACGTGGACAAATCTCGGAGAGAGCTTAGGTAGCGACCACTACATCGTAAGCACGTCTATCACCTCCGCAAACATTCGTCGCACCCTGAGAACAGCCAAAATCACGGACTGGACTAAATACCGTGCACAACCCGTTCCGGACGACCCCATTCAATCAATCAGTGAATGGAGTGAACAGATTCGGAAAGCGCACAAGGAGGCCACCACCGAAGTACAATGCACACCCGATAATCCGGCGGTCGATCATCACCTTCAGAAGTTGTGGCAGACCCGACGGACTCTGGTTCGCAGAAGGAAACGCCAAAGCCTCAATCGTCCCTTGAGACTCCGCATATCACAGATCATGGCAGAAGCACAAGAGTATGCACAACACCTCTCTCAACAGAATTGGCAGGAATTTTGCGAGTCACTACGCGGCACGCTGAGGACCTCCCGCACCTGGGCGATCTTAAGCAGCCTCGTCGATCCGCAAACATCGCGGTCTGCCACTAACCGTACACTCAAGAAAATCGCCCATCTGTACCCCGGAGACGACGCGGCCCTCCTCACCGCCCTCAAAACAAAATACATCGGCGCCCCCAACCTCCCAGCACAATCTCGTACACGGGAGGCCCAAATGAGAGGCTGGACGCCCCCATCACCACTGCCGAGGTTTACGCCGCGGCTCGATCTGCCACACGCAACACGGCAGCTGGCGCGGACAAGATCACAAGTGGGATGATTCGAAACCTGGGCAAGTCGCAGATCGAGGCCCTCACAACCTACATAAATGACACCCTATGGGAGGCGGGAGAACTCCCTGCAGAGTGTAAACACTCCGAAATCTTGACTATCCCAAAACCAGGCAAGCCACCAAGCCTGGAAGCATTACGATCCATCTCCCTCACCTCTTGCCTGGGAAAACTATACGAGCGCGTTATCCAGACCCGCCTCCAAAACAACATAGAGGACAACAACCTCTTTCCACCTACTATGATCGGCTTCAGGAAAGGTCTTTCTACGCAAGACGCTTTCCTCCTTCTCAAGGAAGAAGTACTCATTAACATCCCGAGAGGCGGCGAGCACCTAATTATGGCACTTGATCTGAAAGGCGCTTTTGACAACGTTTCTCACGACGCCATCTTGAAAGAGCTCAACGCCCTCGATTGCAGACCCAAGACCTTCAACTACATCAAAAACTTTCTCAGCAACCGCACGGCCACAATTGGCATGGGAGATGTCCGCTCCGGCACAGAGCAGACACCCAACAAAGGCACTCCCCAAGGCTCTATCATTTCTCCTCTCCTCTTCAATATAGCTATGATCGGCATGGCAGAAGCACTCGAGGCTATTGAAGGCATCGGCTATATTATCTACGCTGATGATATTACCATCTGGTCCACCTGGGGTTCTCTTGCCGACAAAGAAAACACCCTACAAGAGGCAGTCAATTGCGTGGAAAGACAAGCAGCAAATTGCGGCCTCCGCTGCGCACCCGAAAAATCCGAAATTATCCGCATTCAGGGCTATGCCTACATATCTCCGGGCGACATCGAGGTTTACCTCGAAGGCACGAAAATAAAGGAAGTCCCTCTTATCCGCATCCTGGGCCTTTGGCTTCAGAGCGACAGGAAAGCCAACCACACGTTACAGCGTCTCCGGACAACCGCCCTCCAGATCTCCCGCATGATTCGGCGCATCACCCTCAACCGAAAAGGCATGAGAGAGGAGGATACAATTCGACTGATACCGGCTCTAGTTATGAGCCGCCTGTCATACGGTCTCCCATTCCTACCACTTCTGGGAAATGAGTGAGGCAAAGCAGATGCCATCATCCGTACCGCCTACAAACATGCGTTAGGCCTCCCGATGTACACGGCCAACTGCCACCTCGAGGACCTGGGACTGACCAACACAATAGAAGAAATTCGAGAAGCCGCCCTAGCATCGAAAAAGGAACGCCTCCTCACCACCAAAGCTGGACGCGCAATCTTGGAAAGAGTGGGTTCCCCGGCTGACATACGCGCCGTCCAGGACAACCGAGACCTACCCTCAACTCTGCGAACTCGCGTGTATGTAGCTCCACTCCCGAAGAACATGCACTCGGACTCACAAAAGAGACGACGAAAGGCGCGAGTGGACTATCTGCGCCGCACACATCGACAGGCACAAAATGCTGTATACGTCGACGCAGCCGTGTACCCCGATTCAACAAACGCGGTGGCGGTCATCTTGGACACCAATTTCAAGGAAATCGCCAGCGCCTCCCTACGAAACTGCTCTCCCACACTAGCAGAAACTGCTGCAATTGCCCTGGCAATCCAGCACAGCGATGCTACGGGAAATGAGTTAAAAATTATTACTGACTCCCAGTCCGCATGTCGCCTCTTCCTCTCTGGCAGACTTCCACACTCCGTCGCTCCCATTCTGACTACCCCACAAGTTCAAAATTCCACATGCAAGCACCAAATCACTTGCACTCCTGGGCACGAGGGGCTCGAGGGAAACGAGGCCGCGGACAGTTTAGCTCGAGGATATACTAACCGAGCGACTAACCTCCCCGACCTCACCCCTCTCCCCTCTACGTACGGCGAGCACCTCCTCCTTCTCCGAACACAAAGACAAGTCTATCCCTCACCACACTGTAAGCTAACGGCGGCAGAGGCGAGGGAATGGCGACAACTACAGACGAACGCCTTTCCTAACCTACACAAGTACCACACCATCTTCCCCGACAGATATGACAGCAACTGCCCCTGGTGTGGCGGAATTCCAACAACATATCATGTAACGTGGGGCTGCTCCGGTCCCAAGCCCCCCGAACTGGACAAACATCACTCCGAGGAACAGTGGGAGTCTGCCCTGCTCAGCTCTGACTTGGCGACGCAGCGAAAGCTGATATCCCAAGCAAGAGCAACTGCGGTGGACATTGGGGTCCTGAAATAAGGACTCCACCCAAAATCTGTATTTTCGTCTCTCTATCCTACCTTTTTGGAATGTGCTATGCGCCGTGTTTCCAGTCCTGCTGCACGAAAACTGACGAAAATGGGTCGTCGTCTGCCTCGCATCGTGACTGGGAACTACACGCCGCACTAATGAGCCACGCCACGGCAGAAAAGGGTTTGTTTCTTTACAGTCTCCGAACACGCGTGTCTGCAGAAACTACTTTGACGTCAACGACGTCATACGTGACGTCCAGGCAGCGGTCTCTAGCAGCGCAAGAGCAGGTGATATTCGCTCTAGTGGAGGACTTCAGACCTCCTTGGTATTATTTTGCGCCCCTTGTGGCTGTACTGCTAGGCTCCACTAAACTTATTCCTACTGAGAACCACTGCTTAAAGGTGAAAAGTCTGCCCAATTGTGACCGCGGCACTTCCGAGCTGCACTTTGTTGCGCGAGGAGTCTATGCATTGCTTGAGTGCGCAGTCGTCTCGGGTATTATTTTTTGTTTCCACAAATTAAATGTAATATTTTCTCTGCAGACTTGTCTTACCATATGCACACGGTAGCAGCCTAAGGGGTACATGACGGAAGCCATCAGTCGTTTAGTTACGCAAGCTATATGTGTGTTTATTGGTTTCATGTTATATTTGATGCAATATGATTTGTAATTTTTACCCTTTCGCTTGACGCTGTACTAGAACATTTTGTCGTCTTTTTTTTTAGGGGGAGAGGGGGAGGAAGGGAAGGGAGCATTCGAGCTTTATAGGGCTCTCCCGCTATGTTTCGGACCCTGGTAAAGCCCGCGGATGTCGAAGTTTCTTAGTTGTGTTTGATGAGACGGGCTGGTCTGAGGGCTTCAATGGAGAGAGAATAGTACATGGATAATAATGACGAAAGCGCTGTCGACCCAGTTGCCGCTAGAAACCTCTTTTTAGCTGCTTAAATGCATTCAGTTGGTTTCATATTTGTGCTTTTGAAGTAGCTACCAGAAACCCGCAGCGGTTTTTCGGTGCAATTTATGTGAGGACCTTTAGCTAAAAGAGGCTGTGCTAAAAATTCATTTCAAACACATTGTATCAATTTCATATTAATTTGCATGTTTTTGTCCTTATGCTTAAATTCCAATACGAATGCTTTCTAATTGTGGTGGAAGGTATATTTTGAACATTCTTTCAAAGATAAAAAATTCATTTCCTCTCTGCTTAGTATATTTATTACACATTAAAGATATAACCAAAATTACGAGAACTTTATTAAAAATATACAAAAAATATGCGTAAATACATTACGCTACATGAAAAATACACTACGAATATACAAATAGTACAATAAAAAGTTTCACCTGATAGCACTGATCAATGTTGTGAACAGCAGAAGTAATGACTGGTTATAAGCATCAGGAGACATTTGTTAAGTTGGGATGACCTAAAAACAATGAAAAATAATAAGCCCCTGCCTGCACCACTTACGTACAACAGGCGTAATCCAATCTGAAAATAAATGAAAAGGCCCGAAGGCAACGATATAATTTTGCCACCCGTAGGTGGGGAAAATGGAAAAAAACGAGGGGGGTAAAAAGCTACATAGGGACACACTGCTGGGGGAGCGTGCCCGTAAAGACTCCCCTGATCTCCCCTGGGACGTTGCGGAAGGCGTTGGATAAACGTGTTATGGGAACTAGGATGGGAATGGGGACCGCGAGTTTTGCTCTGATCCTTCTTTATCTCGACTCCATTACTGGCCTCCAGGACAGGGAGAGCGTCAAGATTGCCCAATGGTGCGGCCCCGCTCACGGGATGCCCGACCACCCATAAACGCAACGGGCTCCGACCGCCGGAGACAGGTAAACCTAACGCGGGGTCAGCTACCTCGCGCTCCTTCACGACTTTGAGGGTTTGTTTCGGACCAGCCAGCTTCTTGCCGTCGAGTCCTTTTTGCGGTTTTTCAGACAGACAATCCCAGAGAAAACGCGCTGTCATCAAGAAATATATTACAGTGGAAGGTGACGTGACGGGAGCTGAACGGGAAAGATGTCGCCGCACTGGAAATGCTGACGGAAAGTGACATCAGCAAACACTAAAATTTCCGACAACAGTGATGCTTGGATTATATATACCCTCCGAGGGGAAACACATTATCTTGCCCGGTGAGGCGCTCTTTGCGCCAAGACTGTGGAGCCCAAACTGTCGCAAAAGTGTATTTCCGCCGGTTCATCCAGAACTTTGCGGAAATAGCCCGACCTCTTACCACGTTCCTCAAGAAGGACATCCCGTTCTCTTAGGGACCCCCCCAAGCTGACGCCTTCAGAGCCCTTATCAGTGCCCTCACTGCTCGACCTGTGTTGGCGCACTTTGATCCTTCAGCCCCTACGGAACTTCGGACCGATGCGAGCGGCCATGGCATTGGTGCCCTACTTGCTCAGCGGCAACGCAACAAGCTTCGCCTTATTGCGTACGCCAGCCGTCTCCTTTCTGTGTCAGAGCGCAACTATTCTATCACCGAGCGGGAATGCCTCGCTCTGGTTTGGGCTATTGCAAAATTCCGCCCTTACTTGTTTGGGCACCCTTTCTCTGTTATCACGGATCACCACGCCTTATGCTGGCTTTCTTCGCTCAAAGACCCTACTGGCCGGCTGGGGCGCTGGGCTCTTCGCCTTCAAGAGTACACATTCTGTGTCGTCCACAAGTCCGGCCGCTTGCACCAGGACACGGATTGCTTGTCCCGTTACCCTGTCGATCCGCCTTCCTCTAACGAATGCGAGGCTGACGCCTGCGTCTTATCCATCTCGGCCTTCCGCAACATTGCGCAAGAACAGCGCTTGGATTCGTCGCTACGTTCCCTCATCGACCGCCTCACTGCCAACCGCTGTGATGCGTCCCTCGCCCCGTTTGTGCTCCATAAGAACGTCCTCTACCGGCGCAATATGCGGCCTGACGGCGCCGACCTTTTCCTCGTGCTTCCTGAACACCTGCGCAGCAGCGTCCTTGAACAGCTTCATGACGTTCCCACGGCCGATCATCTTGGAGTACCCCGCACCTCCACCAAATGATACGTGGCGGCTAGAAGCAGCAGTAGAAAGAGCAGAGGTAACCTGCTACGCAAGGAACCGTTGGCTTGGAGTAGACTCTCAGCACACAAGCGCGCACCTCAGCGTCGTCTTCGTTACCAACCACTTCGTCGTCCTCCCAGCGTCCGTAACATGCTGCCCTTCGACAGTGTACTGCCCGCCACCGCCTCCACGAGTCCTTACGCTCGGGACGCCATCGCTCGCGCCGACGCTGCCCGTCTTGTCGCCCGCCAGCGGCTGTCGGCCTCCCAAGTCAATCAGAAACGACGTCATGACTGTCGCCGTCGTGAAGTCACCTACTATCCTGGCTCCCTTGTGTTACTCTGGATCCCATCCCGCCGTGTGGGCTTTTGTGAAAAAACTGCTTCCCCGATATGCAGGCCCTTATCGGGTCGTACGTCCGGTGACCGCGGTGACGTACGAGATCACCCCGCTACATCCGCCATCTCCGGCCGCTGCACCCCGCACCGACATCGTCCATGTGTCCCGCCTCAAACCTTACAACTCGCCGTCTAGCTGGCCTGTGTAGTGCGCACCGGGACGGTACTTTTGCCGCGAGGGGGGGGGGGGGGGGGGTCATGCTACGGACGCTGGGAGGACGACGAAGTGGTTGGTAACGAAGACGACGCTGAGGTGCGCGCTTGTGTGCTGAGAGTCTACTCCAAGCCAACGGTTCCTTGCGTAGCAGGTTACCTCTGCTCTTTCTACTGCTGCTTCTAGCCGCCACGTATCAATATGTTCAACCGGACAGCTCATTCGTTGGAATGGAAGTATATGCCGAACGAATTGATTTCGTAATTACGAAAGTACACTTGAAATGCATTGCTAACATGTCATTTCTCGAAAAGTGATTTCGAGCACTAACTGTTCATTGGCAGCTTGAAGTGTGCTGCAAAGTATACTTTGGGCAAATTAATTTCGCAGTTACGAAAGTACACTTTAAATACATTGCCAACATGTCATTTCCCGAAACGCAATTTCGAGCACTAACTGCTCAACGGCAGCTGGAAGTGTGCAGCAAATACGTTTACGCGGACAGCACATTAGTTACAATTGATGTATACTTTGGACGAATTAATGTCGCATTTGCGAAAGTACACTTTCAATACATTGCCAACATGCAAAGGGCTTTTCCCAAAACGCGACTTCGGGAAGTTGATTGTTCTACGGCAGCTAAAAGTGTTCTTCACATATATTTAAAAAGACTGCCCATTTCTGAAATTTTAAGTACACTTCAGATGAATTATTTACATATTTACGGATGTACACTTTTAATACATTGGCAAGATACTAAAACCGCATCCGTATTTTTTCACGTATTTCAAACGTGCTCGAAACATGCTTTAAGTGACGTATTTTTGGAAAATTTTAAGAATATATTTCAAATGCCAAGCGTAAATTTTCAGGAACCTATTTCTGGCGTATTTTTGTGCATTCATGAATACAAATTATGTTTAAAACACATTATAAATTTACCACCGTATATTCCAAGCGTATTAGTTTTCGTTAAGAGGAGTCTTCACTTCCCTCGCCTCGTGTGTAATAGCGCATGTATGAAAGAGGAGGGCTTAGTCGGGTTTTTTGGTGCATTTTGCTGGAAACCGAATGGACAGCGCTAATGGACAGGACGTAAGACAGAGGGAATTTATTGTGTCTTGTCTGTTAGCGCTGTTCAATCGGTTTCCAACTATTGTATGTAAAGCAACAACTGACATTGTATTTTTATACGCATTGTACCATGATCAATAAACTATTGCGGGAGGTTCACCACTGTGCGAAACGTTCTCGCGTCGCAATCTTTAAAGCGTTGTGAATAACTATCGCGCGTTAATCGTAAAGCTGGCATAAATGCGCCAAACCTCCCTCTACAGAGAGGCCTATTTCGCTCACTGATGTAGATCTTGGGTATTTAAATACGACGTTTGCATTATTTGTAGATAGCCAGTTGACCTATGGTCTTTATATGTTTACATGTGTATATATTTGTATGTTGCTACAGATTTCTGTGTTTGCGCGTGAAACATGAACTTAGTGGGAGCGCTTTTTCCAGTCTTTTCTTTTGCGCTCCGTTTTGCGTAACCTTCTCGTAATAATCGCTGCCATGAGTGAGTACTCCCACCTCTCAATTGTGCCTCTCAGGGGAATGCTTCTTCATACTAAACATGCGTTCCTTTTACACAATGAAAGAGCGTCAGCGTTCGTCCATAGCAACATCATTGTTTCTTCATGTTAGTCCTCAGAGCTGTAAGACATGAGCAGGCGAAGACGTCGTCGTCATGCTCATCTCCAGAGACGTTGATAGGGAATTCACTCACTTATTTCATAAGTTCCCCGCGTCTGTGCCTAAGCTTTTCTGTCCTCGCTCTCGATTTCAAGCCACTTCGCTCGTCCGGGTATCGTGAGCGCCCTGCGCGCGTTGCCGCTCACTGTAGCTGTCACCTCCGGATCCATTTAGAAGCGCACACCCGGAGCCCGCCCTACCGGTATGATAAGTCCGTTTCCAACTCTTACTCTCTGGAGGGATTTATTACGATGAGAGTAAAAAAAAGACAAAATAAATTTATAAAAGCAGATGTGAACTGAGGACATAAAAGAAGAAACACAATGAAGAAAACGTAACGAGAGAATCTACGAAGGAATAAGGTACCTTCGTGGTGGTCGTTTGGAGAGAGGTGCGCTGTAACTGTATAGCGACAAGGGATGTTCCACAGCCGGGTTCAGTGCGAAAGCGCAGAAAATTCCCCCTACATGAGCGTGAAGAAGTAAAAGGCGTTACAATGAAGTACGTAATAAAGAGACAATTCAGGATCGCGTCGCGCTCAGCGACTTTGCGTCATGAGAGTGGGCGGATAAGATGTACGTTGACGACGCGAACAGCGCCGAGTAGGAGAAAATGCAGGCAGAAAGGGTAAGTGGGGCGGTTGAGGTGGCGGAAAACAACGAAAACCTTCTATGGGGTCACCTGGTACAGCGCCTGCTCTTCTTCGTCGCCAGATATCGAGTGTGTGCTCTTTACGTAGACCCCGTGGTGACTCTGCCGACACCCAAGGAGAGCAAGCGTGGTGGCCAGCCAAGGCGAAGTCCGCTCGGATTGCGAACCGTGCTTTCACGTCACCATGGCGACAAGGTTTGCGCTTTGACTCTCTATGAACGCGCATGTGTGTGTGTGTGTGTGTGTGTGTGTGTGTGTGTGTGTGTGTGTGTGTGTGTGTGTGTGTGTGTGTGTGTGTGTGTGTGTGTGTGTGTGTGTGTGGTGTGTGTGTGTGTGTGTGTGTGTGTGTGTGTGTGTGTGTGTGTGTGTGTGTGTGTGTGTGTGTGTGTGTGTGTGTGTGTGTGTGTGCGTGCGTGCGTGCGTGCGTGCGTGCGTGCGTGCGTGCGTGCGTGCGTGTGTGTGTGTGTGTGTGTGTGTGTGTGTGTGTGTGTGTGTGTGTGTGTGTGTGTGTGTGTGTGTGTGTGTGTGTGTGTGTGTGTGTGTGTGTGTGTGTGTGTGTGTGTGTGTGTGTGTGTGTGTGTGTGTGTGTGTGTGTGTGTGTGTGTGTGTGTGTGTGTGTGTGTGTGTGTGTGTGTGTGTGTGTGTGTGTGTGTGTGTGTGTGTGTGTGTGTGTGTGTACGGGAAGAGGGGAAGGGAGTCTACGGCACTGCACCTCATTTGAAGTCCCTCAGCGGTACGTCGCGATAGCAGTCCGCGTGCTAGCAGAAGCAAATAAAGCGGACGCAGAAAAGTTGCAAAATTCTCGGTCTTGGCGCTCGGAGCGGTAGTTGCAATCTTATTATTTATATGAGTGTCTTTTCCGGTGAGAAAGGTACTGGAGACATTTCTATCTCATTCATTCGTTTCGCTGTCGGGCTTCACATGTGGCTGAATATAGCTTCGCGGCTTTTATCTCATATGACGCGGCCTTAGAATTTGATAGGGCTGCCACGTTTTGATTCAGATTCGAATATTGTGCGCAGTCTTTCTGACAGAGCTCAAGAGGAGCCTAGTTTTTCTTGATATATTACAATCATACTAACACTCACTACAAAAATCTCTTTCCTCTAGCCTGTCATATCTATAACGTTGCATATAGGCAGTGTGGCCAGCAGCTTGTGTGTGCTGGTTTCAGGCAGTTAAAGAAGTCTGATATTCCTTGCATGGTTGTGGACAAAAATCAATTCTTTGTTCTTTTTGCTTTCGGATTGAAGGTAAAATATTAGTAAAATTCAATATCTTCTCTCATGGTTCTTCGATTTCAGTAGCTTAATTTTGGCCGCACAATAAAAAGTTGCTATAAATCTTAAGAGGCATGCAAAAGTTACAATAATAACGTTTATTTGTCGTTTCAGTCGGCTGTTTCTCTTGCACTAGCCTGCTAGAAAACCGCAATTGATTGCATTTCAATTAACATCCATTATTATGCAATTTTTGTGCGCCTCATGTCATCTCGTAATTACATGCGACGCGACTACCACAGTTTGAATTTTCAAATCGAGACTTCCAATAAGTTCGGTTAAAAATTATTTACCAGACATATGGGAATTTCAAAACCTGTGTTAACGTTGCCAGTGTCCTACGCGTCATTTCAAACAAAACGCACACGGTAAAATTTGAAGTCAGCAACCTTTTAGTGCGGCGAGGGCAGTGATCATCCCTTCCGTCATTTTCACTCTTCGACAGCCACAAGCTACAATAGAAGAAAGCTTTAGGAACGGTAAATAGAAGATTAGCTATTAGTATTTTGAGCAGTATTTGTCAGTCAGATCCTTTCTTGCAATTCTTCTAGGATAAGCAGCAAGTTCTTTAGTTGGAAACTGGACCGTTCACGCTTTATCGACAGTCTTATTCCTCTCTTTAGGAATATCGAATTCCCTTTCTATATCTGTGGAACAAATCTTATTGTAAACCAGGAGGGCTTTTTTCCGGAGGCATCAAGGTAAGCATATAACTTAAATTACTTGAATATATATATATACCTCACTTGATTTCGCTTGAACAAGAGGTGTGGCGAGCATCTGCGAGCATCTGTGTTTCGGACGTTTTCCAAGACTTCTGCGGGGTATATATATATATATATATATATATATATATATATATATATATTATATATATATATATATATATATATATATATATATATATATATATATATATATATATATATATATATATATATATATATTGTAAAGACGAAGATGTAACAACGAGGTAGCGGCAGCGCTATCGCTGAGCGCGTGCTGCTGCCGGGCTCTAGAATAACCGCGGACGCCTAGAAGGCCTCGTTCTGCGCCTGGTTCTGCCTCCCTGGTTCTGGTGGTGCCTGAGCTATTAAACCCCCTTTCAAGTGGTGGGATGCAGCGATGGCGTAGAGGTAAAACATCCGCCTCGCGTGCAAGAGGACCGGGGTTCAAATCCTGGTGCCGCGCAATTCTCCACTGGGTTTAAAAAAAAATCCGTGTGTCGATGGATTTGCATAGCCAGGCCTGGAGTGCGGCCTTATCTCGGTGACCAGAAACGACAACGCACGCTCTCACCAGAGCAGGATTTGGCCACCCTGGTGTAGTACTTGGCCACAACCTTCTATGATCAAACCAATTAACCCTCGGCCCTCAGTCCCTAGCGGCTGCAGAGCAACTGACCACGGCGGTGGTCAGACCTGTGACGCAGCGGAGGGTGCTAAGAATCTCTGGCTCCGGACAGGCCGCCATTGGAATCTGAACCTGGCAACGTTTAACGCTAGAACTTTAGCTAGTGAGGCTAGCCTAGCAGTGCTGTTTGAGGAACTAGCGGGAATTAAATGGGATGTGATAGGGCTTAGCGAAGTTAGGAGGACAGGTGAGGCGTATACAGTACTAAAGGACGGACACATACTGTGCTATCGCGGGTTAGAGGATAGACGAGAACTAGGTGTGGGTTTCCTCATTAATAAGGATATAGCTGGCAACGTAGAGGAGCTCTACAGTATTAACGAGAGGGTAGCTGCTATAGTAATTAGGCTGAATAGGAGGTACAAGCTGAAAGTGGTGCAGGCCTACGCACCCACATCCAGCCATGATGACCAGACCGCTGAAAGCTTCTATGAGGACGTAGAATCAGCAATGAATAGAGTAAAATCGCAGTACACTGTACTGAACGGCGACTTCAATGCGAAGGTGGGCAAGAAGCAGGCTGACGACCACGCGGTAGGTAACTATGGAATAGGCTCTAGAAATAGCAAGGCACAGTTATTAGTCGAATTCGCGGATAGAAATAATTTACGGATCATGAATACCTTCTTCCGCAAACGAGAAAACAGGAAGTGGACCTGGAAGAGCCCCAATGGTGAGATTGAAAATGAAATCGACTTCATACTATGCGCTAAACCTGGCATCATTCAGGATGTGGCCGTCCTCGGAAGGGTGCGTTGCAGCGACCATAGAATGGTAAGGTCTAGAATTAGCTTAGACTTGAAGAGGGAACGGAAGAAGCTAGCGAAGAAGAAGACCATTAACGAGTTAGCCGTAAGAGGGAAAGCACAGGAGTTTAGGATAGCGCTGCAAAACAGATACTCGGCTTTAACTGCGGAAGATGATCTTGATGCTCATTCAATGCACGATAACCTGACATCAATAATTACGGAGTGCGCAGTAGAAGTAGGCGGTAGGACAGTTCGAAAAGATACCGGGAAGCTATCTCAGGTGAAGAAAGATCTGATTAAGAAGCGCCAAAACATGAAGGCATCTAACACTACCGATAGAATAGAACTAACGGAGCTATCAAAGTTAATAAATAAGCGCAAGGTAGCCGACATAAGGAAGTTTATTATGGAGAGAATCGAGCATGCTATAAAGAACGGAGGTAGCCTAAAAACAGTGAAGAGGAAACTAGGCATTGGTAAAAACCAGATGTATGCATTAAAAGACAAGCAGGGCCATGTCATTAGCAATATGGATAAGATAGTTAACGTATCCGAAGAGTTCTACACAGACCTGTACAGTAGCCAATGTAATCAGAGCGCTAATGAGAAAGACAGCAGTGCACAGCAATGCGTCATCCCGCCAGTAACGAAAGATGAAGTAAAGAAAGCCTTAGAAGCAATGGAAAGGGGAAAAGCAGCTGGGGAGGATCAGGTAACAGCAGATCTGTTGAAGGATGGAGGGGATATCGTGCTAGAAAAACTAGCCACCCTGTATACGCAATGCCTTATGACCTCGACTGTACCAGAAGCTTGGAAGAATGCAAACATTATCTTAATTCATGAGACGGGAGACGCCAAGGACTTGAAAAATTACAGGCCGATCAGCTTACTATCCGTTGCCTACAAAGTATTTACTAAGGTAATCGCTAATAGAGTCAGGGCAACGTTAGACTTTAATCAACCAAAGGATCAGGCAGGCTTTCGTAAAGGATATTCCACAATAGATCATATTCACACTATCAATCAGGTGATAGAGAAATGCGCAGAATATAACCAACCTCTATATATATCTTTCATTGATTACGAGAAAACATTCGACTCAGTGGAAACCTCAGCAGTCATACAGGCATTGCGTAATCAGGGGGTAGAAGAGCCTTATGTCAAAATACTGGAAGATATATATAGCAACTGCACAGCTACTCTAGTCCTCCATAAAGTCAGCAATAAAATTCCAATAAGGAAGGGCGTCAGGCAAGGAGACACGATCTCGCCAATGCTGTTCACCGCATGTTTGCAGGAGGTATTTCGAGGCCTGAATTGGGAACAGTTGGGAATAAGAATAAATGGAGAATGCCTAAATAATCTGAGATTTGCTGACATTGCCTTGCTGAGTCACCCAGGAGGTGAACTGCAAATCATATCAACGAGTTAGACAGGCAGAGCAGATCGATGGGTCTAAAAATTAACATGCAGAAAACCAAGGTAATGTTCAACAGCCTAGCAAGGGAACAACAGTTCACAATTGGCAGCGAGAGCCTAGAAATTGTGCCGGAATACGTCTACTTAGGGCAGGAAGTGACAGCTGATCCGGATCATGAGAGGGAGATAACTAGAAGGATAAGAATGGGGTGGAGCGCATATGGCAAATTCTCGCAGATCATGAGTGGCAGTTTACCTATTTCCCTCAAGAGGAAAGTGTACAACAGCATAATCTTGCCGGTACTCACCTACGGGGCAGAAACGTGGAGGCTAACGAAAAGAGTTCAGCTTAAGTTAAGGACAGCGCAGCGAGCCATGGAAAGAAAAATGATAGGTGTAACGTTAAGAGATCGGAAGCGGGCAGAGTGGGTGAGGGAACAAACACGGGTTAATGACATCCTAGTCGAAATCAAGAGGAAGAAATGGGCTTGGGCAGGGCATGTAATGCGAAGGCAAGATAACCGCTGGTCTTTAAGGGTAACGGAGTGGGTTCCAAGAGAAAGTAGGCGTAGCAGGGGGCGGCAGAAGGTTAGATGGGCGGAGGAGATTAAGAAGTTTGCAGGCAAAGGATGGATGCAGCTGGCAAAGGATAGGGTTAATTGGAGAGACATGGGAGAGGCCTTTGCCCTGCAGTGGGTGTAGTAAGGCTGATGATGATGATGATGAAGTGGTGGAGGTGTCTCCTGATCCCGTCCTGGAGCTCCACAGCGGCACTGTAATGTCAGCAATGCCGAATAACGCCCCCCTGGCTCCCCAGCCACCGGCTGCTCCGCTTGTCTGCTCCGGCACACCTCGACAACGGGACCCGGCTGTGTTCAGTGGGCTCGGCGACTCTGACGTCGAGGACTGGCTGGCTTCCTACGAGCGGGTCAGCACGCACAACAGCACGCACAACAGCGCTTACGCGAACGGGCTCAGCAGCCTAGTGAGACATTTACGAGTTATATTGAGGACGTGGTGGATCTTTGCAAGCGCGTGAACAGCGATATGACCGAGGCTGATAAGATCCTAAATATCATGAAGGGTATCGATGAAGATGCGTTCCAAATGCTTCTAGCCAAGCCGCCGCCACCGTGGCCTCCGTCATCAGCTTGGGCCAGAGCTACGAGGAGCTCCGCAAGCAACGCGTCCTCACTCGTCGCACCGTACAGCCTGCCGACGTCCTGTCCGCTGATGTCGAGACCGCAGGAGGGCCGCAGCTCAGGCATGGCATTCAGAAGTTCATTCGAGAGGAGATCGCACGCCAACTAGCGCTCATCTCTGGAGTTCGGAACCACCCGCCAGCGCTGTCTCCCACCCTTCAGCAGACCATCCGAGCCCAAGTCGCGGAGGCCCTGCCACCCCTGCCCCAGCAACCTCTGGCTGCCCCTCTTACGTACGCCGCCGTTCTTGCCAGACCACCATCCCATCCCTTGAGCCCTTTTCAAGACGCCACTCAAGCGCCGCCACCTTCGACGCCCCCGCCTGATTTCTCGTATCGGGCTCAGGTGGCACAACCGTCGCCTCGCTTCACGCCGGCAGTCTCGCACTACGGTCGTTTGTGGCGTACTCGCGACAATAGGCCTATTTGCTTTGCCTGTGGCTTCGCCGGCCATGTAGCCCGCTACTGCTGCAGACGTCCTTTTTCGCCTGCTGACGTCCTGCCACCATCTGCGTATGGGTCTTACATACAGCTGCCTCGCGTGCAAGCGGACCCATTGCCTCCTGCCTTCTCCACCAACCGCCAGGCTGCCACCTCTCATCGTTCCTCTTCTCCGCGGCGCCTTTCCCTATCTCCTATGCGCCGTCGGGCCAGCCCTTCCGCTGCGGAAAACTAATGAGTGCAGTTCCCGAGGCAAGAGCTGCGTCCCCTGGGAACTCTACAAGGCCTCTGCTCTCACCAACAAACGTTATTGATGTTTTTGTCGGAAGTATTGCAACCTGTGCTCTCGTGGACACCGGAGCTGCTGTATCAATTATGGACGCGAAATATTGTTTCAGTTTCAGTTTCAGTTTCAGTTTCAGTTTATTTCCCTCAAGAAGTACAGGGCATGAACGATGTGTGGGGAGGGTGACTTGATAAAAGCTGCGTCAAGGGCAGCTTGACTGGCCCCGTCACCCCGAACCACATTGCAGCAAGCACGACAGTTTATAAGGACATAAAATATATATGATGGGAAGAATAACAAGGAACAAATGGAAAAAAATATACGAACAAGATAAGTGCAAAAACAGTGAATGTGTGCATAAGTTAAAAAATACATTCAAATCTAACAGTACAGGTTAGTTAATAATATCGAATAATTTTTTCTTGGTTAGAACCCGCAGCTGCTCTTCCGTTAGCTTACATTTGTTAAGTGTACTAGGCAGCCTGTTTCGAAGCATCTGGAGACCGTAGTTAGTACGTGATCGCGGAACATGCCAATGTTCATGGTGGCGGGTGGAGCGAGATGATATGTTAATCTGCAAGTTTGCAACGGCTCGTAATCGAAAACTGAAGAAAGTCATGACGCAATTTTCGGGAGTTTCTCTTCGCACTGCTACCGCCGAACAGGTCGAGCCGCTCGCAACCTGCACCGCGCGAGTCGTTATTCAAGACGTCTTGTACATCATTCAATTCCTGAGCCTCTCCTCTTGCTCCCATGACGTAATTCTAGGATGGGACTTTCTTTCTGAGCACTCCGCCGTCGTCGATTGTGCCCGCGCCGAAGTTACTTTCTCTGCCCTGCCCAACGCCTACCCGGCCGCACCGTCTCCTGAATATCCGGCCAAAGTACACCTGTCTCACGATGTCGAGCTCCCGGCCAATTCCTCTGTCCTTGTATCCCTCTCGTGCGCCTCACCACGCAACCAACCTGCTGTAACTGTACTCTTTACCCCCTCGGAGTTATTTCTTCGCCGCAAGAACATGCCGCTACCCTTCGCTGTCCTCACGGTGACCTCCGGAACGACAGCCATGCTCGTCAGCAACCCTCTCTCATCTCCAGTGACCCTGATTCATGGTGAATGCCTTGGGTGCGTCGAACCGGCTGAACTTCTGCAACTTGACGACGACCGAGAAACTGCTCTCCCGCCATCGCTGGACTCTCTTACTCATGTTCCCCTGTCACCCCCACCGCCCTCTGACATTCTGTGTAGCGCCATCGATCAAGATCTCACTTCTCCCTACCGTGACCAGCTGTTCCACCTGTTACACCAATTTCGTTCATCGTTTGACGCGTGCCAGTCTCCCCTCGGGCGTTCTTCACATGTCCACCATACCATCGATACCGGCTCCCATCCACCTCTGCGACAGCGCCATATCGCGTGTCAGCGACAGAGCGTCGAGTCCTCAACGAGCAAGTGGACGACATGCTCGAGCGTGGGATTATACAGCCGTCGCACAGCCCTTGGTCATCCCCGGTCGTGCTGGTTCGAAAGAAAGATGGCTCCATAAGATTCTGTGTGGATTATCGCCGCCTAAACACAATAACTAGGAAAGACGTTTATCCCAGAACTCCTTGTCGTCATGGTCCTCTGAGTGCGATGAAGCTTTTGTTACCCTACGTCGACTCCTTACTTCACCTCCCATCCTTCGCCATTACGACCCTAACGTCCCGACAGAGGTACACACGGATGCTAGCGGCGTGGGCATTGGTGCTGTGCTCGCCCAGCGAATACCTGGATTTCCAGAATACGTTGTCGCCTATGCAAGCCGCACGCTGTCCAAGGCCGAGATCAATTACTCCGTCACAGAAAAAGAATGCTTGGCCATTTTGTGGGCGATAACCAAATTCCGACCATACCTCTACGGCCACCCCTTCGACGTAGTCACCGATCATAACGCTTTGTGCTGGCTGTCATCGTTGAAGGATCCATCGGGTCGCCTTGGCCGCTGGGCTCTGCGCCTCCAGGAGTACGACATTCGAGTCGTCTATCGCTCTGGCCGTAAGCACTCTGACGCTGACGCCCTCTCCCGGTCTCCGCTGCCTTCCGACACTGCGACCATCTCGAGCATTGACTCCGAGCTGTCCTCGTTGCGCCCGGAAAACATGCTTGTGGAACAGCGCAAGGACCCCTGGATTACATCTCTCGTGCACCATCTGTCTGGGCCCCCTACGGCAGCTGCCTCTCGCTCACTTCGGCGACAAGCCCGCCACTTCACTCTGCATGACGGTCTCCTCTATCGTCGCAATTACATGCCCGACGGTCGAAAATGGCTCCTCGTCATCCCTCGCCAACTACGAGCTGAAGTCTGCGCCTCTGTCCATGCCGACCCCCAGACTGCTCATGCTGGTGTTTTGAAAACCTACACTCGACTTCGGCACCGGTACTACTGGCGTGGAATGTACAGCTTTTTACGCGAAGTACATTCACTCATGCATTGCGTGCCAACGCCGCAAGTCTCCGTCACAGCGCCTTTCTGGCCCATCTCAGCCATTACCTTGCCCTGCCCGTCCCTTTGATCGCGTCGGCATCGACCTTTACGGGCCCCTGCCCTCTACCCCTTCAGGTCACCGTTGGGTTATAGTCGCCATAGACCATCTCACGCGCTATGCTGAAACGGCGGCTCTTCCGGCGGCTACAGCGCGAGACGTGGCCTCCTTCATTCTCCCCAGCTCATTCTCCGCCACGGCGCCCCTCGTGAGCTTCTGAGCGACCGCGGCCGTGTGTTTTTATCCGAGGTTGTCCAGGCGCTTCTGCAAGAGTGCCGCATCGTTCACAGAACCTGCACAGCGTACCATCCTCAGACCAACGGCCTCACCGAACGGTTTAACCGGACACTCGGTGACATGCTCACCATGTATATCAGTCCCGACCATTCCAACTGGGACCTCGTTCTTCCGTTCGTCACCTACGCATATAATACCGCCGTCCAATCCACCACAGGCTATTTTCCGTTCTTTCTTCTTTACGGCCGCGAACCTACAAGCATGCTTGACACCATTCTTCCCTACCATCTTGATGCATCTGACTGCGCAACTGCTTCTGAAATTGCCAAGTATGCCGAGGAATGCCGCCAGCTCGCCCGTTCCCTCACGTCCGCTGACCAGAATCGACAAAAAGAGCGTCGGGATTCCGGTAGTCAAACTCACGTACCCCTTTCCCCCGGCTCACTTGTCTGGCTCTGGATCCCTGCTGGCTCTCTTGGCCTGTCGTCCAAATTCCAAGCCAAATATCAAGGTCCTTACCGTGTTCTTTCTCAACCTTCCCCTGTGAACTATGTCGTCGAACCACTGACACCCTCCTCTGACCTTCGCCGTCGTGGCCGTGAAACGGTGCATGTCAGTCGCCTCAAGCCTTACCATGACCCCTTGATCTGCACTACGCCTTGAGTCGCCAGGATGGCTCCTTTCATCCCCGGGGGCCATTGTAAAGACGAAGATGTGACAACGAGGTAGCGGCAGCGCTAACGCTGAGCGCGTGCTGCTGCCGGGCTCTAGAATAACCGCGGACGCCTAGAAGGCCTCGTTCTGCGCCTGGTGTCTGCCTCCCTGGTTCTGGTGGTGCCTGAGCTATTAAACCCCCTTTCAATATATATATATATATATATATATATATATATATATATTATATATATTATATATATATATATATATATATATATATATATATATATATATTACCCATGCACCTTGGTTTTGGTGACTGTTGGCTTCCTTAATATGTTTGTCACGAGCCACTGATCGCCCCTCAATATTAAGTCTTTCATATAATATTATATTTATATATATATAATGTCTAGTGTGTGTGATGTGTGTGTGTGTGTGTGTGTGTGTTTGTGTGTGTGTGTGTGCGCGTGCGTGCGCATGCGCGCACACAAGTCCAGTCAAGTTTATTGTTAGCATGTACAAGAAACGGCACAGAACACACAACCCAAAAAACTGCCAACAACAAGGTTACGGAACTCTAAACAACCCTCAATTGGTCTCACGCGGCTAGGACATTTCGTATTTTTGAAAGCTTAATATTATTTGGGGGCGCATCAGTGCGCTCGATGCTACAACTGTACCGTTCCCTCTTTCTGGGCTACATGCGGTACAGTCTTCAGATATTCAGTTCCATTAGAAAAACAAATATCAAGACTCTTCAAAGTGTGCAAGCGCAAGCTCTCCGTATCTGTCTTGGACTGCCTAAATGTGCATCAACAGCAGCAACTGTTCTTGTTGCCCGGGAACATCCTGTTACTACATACATTGCTGTTGACACCATGAGAACACATATTCGGCACCTCACACGGGTTCCCTGTCATCACCTCGCAACACTCCCAATAATTAGGCCGCGTACTGCATTCGCCAAAGTCATTGAAGCCCATCGCGCATATCTTCCATCGCAGTTCACCCCTGCGTCAAGACCGTGCTCACCCTTATGGAGTCTTCATGAACCTCGGGTTCACCTCTATATTCCTGGCATTACAAAGAAAGCTGGTGTATCACTGCCCGCTCTCAAAGAACTGACATTGAATCACCTGCATTCTTACCGCAGTCACCGCATACATATTTACACAGATGGATCAGTTCACTCGACCAGTTCTGCGGGGTCGGTGGTGATACCGGCCAGATCTATCTTCATGAAAGTGAAGACGACCTATCCAACATCTTCAACTGGTGCGGAACTCGCAGCCTTACGGGCTGCGGTAGAGTTCATCAGTCAAGAACCTCCACATGACTGGACGGTTTTCACCGACTCTAAAGCAGCCCTTCAAGCCCTGCAAGCTGCGCTACGCCGCGGGTCGCAGGAACAACTTGTTGCTGAGATCCGTCTACTGTACCACGGCACCGTTTCCAAAGGTCATGACATCGTTTTTCAATGGCTGCCAGGACACTGTGGTATTAACGATAATCACCAGGCCGATGCGGCTGCGCGTTCTGCTCACAACGACGGACTTCCAGTGAGGATCCCAATATCGAGACCTGACGCTGCGTGTGGGCTTCGCCCTTTGGCGCGGGAGCTCACACTTTCAGCGTGGAACACGGGAGAGTTTTGCAACCTCCGCCTCAAGGCACTGGACCCTGAACTGCGCCTTCGTCTTCCACGTAACTTAGAACGTCGCGACGCAACACTGTTATGCCGTTTATCGATAGGTGTTGCATTTACCAATTCCTATGCTTTCCGGATGGGGATGGCCGACAGCCCTGCCTGTGTGAGAGCTGTGGTTGTGAGGAGACCATCGTTCATCTTCTCTGTGAGTGCCCTGAATTTGCGAGTGCAAGACATACATTGTGTTGTGCCCTGGACCGCCTCGATCCTCGCCCATTAACAGAGCAAAAGATCCTTGGTCCGTGGCCACAGCAGTCGACTGCCCTCAAGGCATACAAGGCACTCTTTGCCTACTTGAGAGCGACTGGATTGAGTGACAAATTGTGACAGCGTTGTGCGTGTGTGTGTGTTATGCCTTTTTTCCCTTCTCTCTTCCTCCTTTTAGCCCCCTAATCCCTCTTCCCCAGTGCAGGGTAGCCAACCGGAACCCCTTCCTGGTTAAGATCCCTGCCTTTCCCTCCTCCTCTTTATCTATCTATTTATTTTAATATTTTTGTGCAAAGATGATAAATGCTTCATTTAGTATGAAGCGTTTCTCAACTTTTCATTTTACATCTAGCAACCAAATACGTTTATCTTTCAATGACACACACACACACGCACGGACGAACGCACGCCACACACACACACACACACACACACACACACACACACACACACACACACACACACACACACACACACACACACACACACACACGCACACACACACACACACACACACACGCACACACACACACACACACACACGCACACACACACACACACACACGCGCACACACACACACACACACACACACACACGCACGCACACACGCACCACATCTCTCTCTCTCTTCCTGCCATGTGCGCTGTAGTACTGTAGGTTCAAACACAAGGAATAATTATTCCAACATGTGTATTTCAAAGGAGGTCCCCATAACTGATAAACTACTGCTGCGAATTTTACTGCTTATATTGAAGAAAGAACATAACTGCGCTTTAACTTCTGCTGAGCCTGGTTAGAGAACGAAAGCTGTGGTGTATCGGGCAAGTAGACGATGCTTGGCGTCTGCAACATTGATTTTGTTCCGCACACTGTATAGGCAGCGAAGCAACCCTGCCACCCTGGCAGGTGGCAGTTAAATTAATGGTTGATCGCGAGAGATTGGTCCCCCAATGAACGCTGCGGCCTATTGCTGCAGTGCCACGTGTCTGCCGCAACGTTGTCAGCGCTAATGCATGCAGCACACATCTCTGTCTCACCACCGCCACGCTTCTGAAAGCACGATTGAGGCGTCTACTGACCCAGGGAGCCAGCTATGCACCCTTCCTTTCCTCATAATCATCGGAGTCTAGAACCTTGTCAACGCCAACGCCAATAGGACGCAGCGTTTATTGGGTGACCATCCTCTCGCGGCTCCTGCAGCGTAGAAGGATGATCGTGTTGCTTGTCCAGTGTGCGGAACGCACTCAACGCTACAGACGCCAAGCCACGTGTGCTTGCCCGATTGAAGGTCGTTGAAGGTCATTCTCTCGCCTACCCGACGACTGCTTTACCTAGCGTAGTGAAGCTTTTCGCTGCTATAGCACACCGCATACGGCAATGGTTTTTATCGAGTGATCTGTGGTCTGCAATTGAAGTTCTCAGTCCTTTAACTGCGAACGTCTTGGGCCCCTTTTAGAGGCCATTCCAGGTTATACCAAAGCGAAAATAATAGAAAAGTAGACCTAACGCGACTTTCGCTAAGTTATAAAGCCCATAACAAGGAGTCCAAAAGCCGAACGAGTATTTCACGTTCCAGAAAAAGAGATAAGCAGTTAATGAAATCCGAGGCACCGAAAAGTGCACGAGTTCATCATAAAAAGCGGGAACAGCTGATTCTAAGCCAGTTTCAAGAAAGTGACTGAAAAATTGAAACCTTTGCTGCGACCATACTGCATGGGCTAAAAATTGTGTTTGCCAAGTATCCATACGGTCCTGATGAATTGCACTCTTTTGTAATTTGCTGTTGCGAGATTGTCCTTCCTCAGGTGTTCCATCGCTGCCGACCCTGAAAAACTTCGGGCCTGTGGCAATCGGGCGTTAGGATGTGACCGCTTATGCAGACGTGGGCCGAGGATGCAACAAACTAAAGGCGATTCATTTAAACAGCAAAAATAATATGGGGAAGCTCCCATGGTTCTCATATAGAGCTCTCTATGGCTCAAAATCCCATTGATAAGCTGGACACTCTAAAATACTACCCATTTGCCCACACAAATAAGTTCGCCACATAAAAGGTGTACGTGACGCTGTCTAAAGAGAATGTCATTTAGACAGCAAAGGCTGCCGTGAAGTAAGCAGTGTGGTCGGGGAAAGTCGAGCCACTGCTGGGGAAAGCCGAAATCTGTTGGTAATATTCTGCTGCTGGGTGGTTTAATTCGACAACGTATGCTCTATTATCGTGTGCTTTTTTATGCAGAAAAATGTTTTCAGTCGAAGCTGTGTTCTTTGAAATCCACGTGTCAGTGTCCACGCACCTTTACTATGTCTACCTGTTTGGAAACTTCTGCGCAGACTTCCTCAAAGCAAGCGACGAAGCTCTCAGGCTATAGGCCTCTTTAACAGCGACGGAAGGCAGCGGTGTTTTGTGTGTGAATGAGTGGTTATGAATGCATTTAGACGAAGTGGGATATGTGCCCTTGGTACTTTAGCTTTATCTCTGGTGAGGACAGAGGATCTTCAGTTCCCAGAATATAATATTTGTGCAGCATAGCAGGTTGATGCCGAACAGCCACAGCCTGCCGTCAACAGTGTCTACCAGTCGGTCTCGGCAGGTGTCTTCCTTGTAACTCACCAGAAATGTTAGACAAAAACCTATCAACCAACTTTCTAGGTGTGAATTCTGCTACGTCCTGCATTCCCCACTAATGCACCGATGTGTTGTATATTGCTTGTGGCTTCCAATCCATCCGGGATATTTTATAGCGAAAGCTCTACGGAACGCCCAAAGTTGCAAAAAGCTGTTTCATCGCTGAAGCCTGACATAAATAAAGTAAGTACTGTAGCGACCGGGTGTGGGAACCGCGGCGGCGCGAACACACAAATTTTGCTGGCCATTGCACGAGAGTACTACATGCTATATCGCCGCAGCCAGTCAAGCGTCATGTTAAACTGTTGTTGTTGTTAGCCTATCAAAAGATGGCACATACCCACACTGGGGGATCGGCCAAGAATCGGGTGGCTATTCACCTGAACGCAGTTAATAAAAAGGAAAAGCACGTGGGAGCGCAACACCGGTGGATTCTTCCTCATGAACAGAAAAGGGATGAGAGTTTTGATTTCAAAATTATAAGAATAATAATAAAGAGAGGGATTAAATAATAATGATTAAGTCAAAATGTAATAATTGATAGAAAAGAAAAGTTTCGAACACTTAGCAAGGCAGTCGGTGAGATTCTATCAGGAAATTTAGAACAGCGGTACAAACAGATCTGTGGCTGAACCCAAATGTGGTGGCGCCAAATGTTAGCAAGAGCGGGCTGCTCAAACTAAGGCCAAGATGCTGCAAGGGCTCCTCCAGCAACCGTTTTCTCAGAGAGTTGAATCGGCGAAAATACAGCCAAAAATGTTCTATAGATTCAGGCTCACGGCAAAATGCACAAAGGGGAGCGAGCGCCAAACCCGACTTGTGTAAATAGAAATTTAGAGGGGGGATGTGGCAGCGCAGCCTCGTCAGTGATACTTCAAGCTGCCGAGAGCAACAAATTTTCCTGTTCCAATAATATTTAATGTGCTCATAATCCGCCGATGTTAAAAGTGTTGTGTCTTGCGTGCTTAAAAACGCACGTCACCGAAATCTAGATGCTGTAATATAGGCTGTAGCCGGGATGATTGGCAACACGGGGCCGCTGAGGGAAGCCTTTGCGAGATTGTCAGCAATCTCATTTACTGTCACACTGCAACACACGCTCACGCTGTGCATTGCACATCGTCGCCTACATCAACGTCTATTTGCGGCGCGAACAGATCGCATAAGATGAACCGCAATCGGAGCTCAACCTGAGGATAACATAGTCGCGAGACGTGCCGACGGCCCAGCAAAGCTAAACCATGAGCCAACCAGGCTAAACACATGTTTTCGCACATCTACTCGGTTTAAATACGTTAAAACTCTACCAGTTTTTTTCAGCCATGTGAGGAGTTGCGAAAGCGTCCGTCATGTTAGCCTGCCCGTTCTGCTATATATTCCTGCCGTGTGTGTTAGGAAATGCGAAACTCGTGAGCATATATTTGCCCTCCGGTGAGATAAAAAATGTTCATAAAATTCGTGGCTGCGGTTATTGAGACCGCCGCATATTTTCTTCCTTCTATTGGTATGTCGCCCTGAGTCATGGTAACATTACGCAGACCGAGACTTCTGTTCTCGGCTGCTGCGGTTTGATCTTTGGTGCGCTTGTGTTTCTGCACCACCTACGAAACGTGCACGTCTGCGAAAAGAAAAACAAAAAACAATAACAGTAACGAAAACGCTCTTAGTTAAAACAGGCTGGTAGTTCCTGTGCCGTTCCTTAAAACGCTTCTACCTGCGTTCTAATAATTGTTGTTCTTGTAATGAATCTGGATAATTGCCCTGCCTTTGAAGTAAGTGTCCTGTTGGAGCAGTTTAACTTCTGAATCCCTGGAAGTGCAGCAGAGCTTTGTTAGTTCTGTCTATAATGTGTCGTCTCTGCGTTCTTGTGTGTTAAACAGGAGGCATGCTTATAGTGATACTCTTTAGATTTTGCAGTAATGGGCTCTCATAACTACAATTCTTGGGGAAAGACGAGTGGGCGGGTTGGTACGTAGCAACTTTATAACACCAAGTAAGTAGACGATAGTGAAGTACATTGTTGCGTGCACAATCTGTGCAAAGACTTACTTCAGCTGTTTAGGGAAAACAATGGATTGATATTATTACAAAAAATTCCTATGAAAGCTATCGATCTCTTGGTTTAGAGTCTTCTTGTATAGTCTTGTGTCCCGAAAACGAACTTGCTTATTCGCAAAATTGCAAAACATACGCAGTGCTCATGCACATTTTCTCGGTGGAAAGCGTTACCGCTTTATATATCTTGATTTTGAATCAATTAAATGCCTTTTACTTACACATTTGTTTCTTCTCTTCAATATGTTGCATGATTCGCAACACGTATGTGTACTTCCTGGTCGTGTTCTTGTGTTTTGTGTTGTTTTTTTCATTCTGTTTCAAAGCTCTTGGGTGTGCTTACACGAGTGGGGATTTGAATATGTGTCAATTGTATTTGAGCGCTGAGTTGCATCCCTTGATGTTCCGTCTTTGTTCTAGTCCGTTTGCACTGTTTCACCAACACGAATGTTTTCCCTTTGGTGACGTCACGGAAATTTGGATGATAAGACTGCAGCAGTGGCTCCACATTCTCCGTCGTGGTACAGCCGCTTCGAGTTGTTCAGCATGCCGAGATGAATTGTATGTGACAGAAGTTTTTCCACCGTCGCCAAGAGCCACAGACGTCTGAATGAACGAGTTACTACTTTTCTCTTCCGCATCTCGAGATTAACTATGCGATAGCTGCATTTTATTTTTAATTTCGAGCCGTAAGAAGTACCATAATAGCAAAGACCTGCTTTATTTCGCATGTAAAAATGAAACAAGCGGTTGGTGTGATTTTGGCGCGTGGGGCACGATGTCGATCCGCGGAAGTAATCGTCTGCAAATTGGGCTATGCCGTTCGGAGCTTGTGTCATGAAGGCAAAAATGAGAGCTTTGCCTCACAAAGTGCTTGGGTGTCTGAGGAGTGACCTCAATGTCCTCAAATGTCATGCTGATTGATATATGCATGTGCCACTACTTCTGACCTTGAACACTATTTTTCATTGCAAGTAAATATTTGCTAGCTGCGAGTGTCACCTAACAGAGTCCATTACAACTGCCGTAAAAGATAGCCGGCTAATGTAAGTTTTTTAACCATGTGAACTAAGTTTTAGTGCGAAATCAATACTTCACGGAGTCAAACCCAGCCAAGAATCTTCTGGCTTCCCGGATCTTGAGGGCGCGGAAATAAAATGATTACTGCTGCGACTGAGCTTGGAACCAGCGGTGGTGCGAACAGATAAGTTCCGCTGGCCACTGCACGGGAGCACTGTTCTCTCGCCGCAGCCACGCACGTCTGGTGTTAAACTTCAACAATCTCAAGAGCTGTGCATTGCACATCGTCGTCTTGATCAAATGTCATCTGCGGCGCGAACAGCTCAGATCAGCTTAACCTCGATCGGAGCTTAACCTGAGCCCATATCGTGTCCAGACGTGCCGACGACCCAGCAAAGCAAAACCAGGAGCCAACCAGGCTAAACACATGCTTTCACACGTCTACTTAGTTTAACCACGGTAAAAATCCTACCTCTTCATGAAGGGCCAAAATAATATTTCTGTTGCTTTTTCAGAAAAAGTAACAATGTTTCGCAAGTTCTATTTTTCCTCGTCCGACGTCAATTCAAAACATCAAGGAAGTGCGAAGTTTCCAGTGCAGTGATTAATGCGGTCACTGCAAAACCAAAAGGCGAGGCGTAATAAATATCCTTAACCGGCTTAGAAACCAAGCTAAGTCTGGCTCCAGGCAACGATATTTCTTACTGAAAGTTTAGTGGAAGGTGCTTCACTCCTTCTGTTACATGTTACGCTTAGCGACGACTAACATAATTGGGAGTGTGTGGTTTGGTGTTGTGAAACCCGAGAAAACAACGATATGGCGCTGTGTCTCCTCACTCAAACAAGCCTGCCGGTGTGTCTACAAAAGGCACTTGATAAAATGGCTGACCACAGCCCCACTCACAGTAGCCCATGAGGCTTGCGCTGAAACTGCACCAGGCAGTTTGCAGGCGTGCACCAGGCAGGGCTGGTGCAGGCCTGGTGGTGGTTTTTTTCTCACAAAGTCGGACAGCCAGGAAAAACCGGACTTGCCCAGGACCGCAGTGATACTCTGAATCGCTTCTGACGAAGGATCGCTTAGTGTTGAACTTGACGCCAGTCTAGAGCGTACGAGCTTTGAGTCGAACTCTTCACTTGGAAGTGAAACACGAACCACCTTTGCAGTTTGAGTGTTCGAAACTGGGTTTGCGCCCGAAAGGGCGCAGCGCGGTTTGCGGAGCCTCTTCCAAGCACAAACCCCTGAAGAAGCAGGGCGCCGGGCCGGGGTGGCTTGTGTCCATTTTTACCGGTGGGTAGCCGGCGGTGGGTTTCGAACCAACCACCTTCCGCAGCCGAGGCGGACGCCCAAGCCCCTAGACCACAACTCAACGGCGTCCAAGTGATGAGTGCAGTAGAACAAATACTTCCAGCCAAATGGTGCCCTCAAATTCGAATGTTAAGATGGTTTTTCTCTTTTCTTTTTATTCGCGTGCTTTCTTGTCACAACTTCTGTCACAAATCTTGCGCGTGTTCAGGAGTGCCGGGTGCCCTTTAATCAGCAGGTCCGTGGATGCTTACCAGTGTGAGACGTGAAGAATGTGGCCAATCAGAATTTATATATCGCCCACCCAGCCCATGGTCGCTTCCAGACACACCTAGGGCTGGACTACATGACCAGCGGCTACCCTCTAAACCTTCACAGCTAATAGCGAGCATGTCGTGTGTGGTGAAGGCCCCGATATGAAATGAGAAGCCCAACAATGAATGCGAAGAAGAATGACAAGGACATGCATAGTCATCTTTGACGGACTCCTTAGACACGCTCCGCACAATGCCTCAACGGAGTAGCTTCAGGCATTCGGCTTTCAAAGTGTCCTCCATGTAAGAACTGAACGAAAAAGCTCGTGAGCGCGCAAACCACCACAATAGCCCCGGGCAATGAGATACAGCTCAAAACCATTCGTTTACGCATTTGAGACCTCAGGCATTATGGTAAGGGGGCTCTGTCTTCGCGATGAATTTATCTACTGTATTCCCTCGGGCCCTACAATCTTTTTCTCCTGAATTGCCTTCATTTCTCCAGGCAAGTGTCTTTTTTTTGTTTCAAATATTTCTTTCGCATAATCGTAAACGAGTTTCGGCAAGTACTTAAACCTAACATGTTATAGCGCCCGAGGGACTGAGCGCTAAAGGAAAATTGTCGTAAGGAATTCTTGTTACAGTATAAGAAAAAGCAAAAATGAATCTCACTTATACAATGTTCGCTTCTTGCCGAGGTAAGCCGTGGAAGCCATTATGCATATCCCGTGCATTGAACTCAGCTTTCAGATCAAAGGCTCGTTAATTTTTTCTGGTTGTTTCAGCGAGAAAAACTGTGTCGGTTCTTTTCCCTCTTTGTTGCACGTGCCGATGCTGCTCGAAGACCCTGGGGACAGGACTTGTTCGTCGTGTTAATTTTTCTGCCCGAAATTTATGCAGTTCCAGCGGGCTCTGCAAAGGACTAGATGGGGTTTCTTCACTTCATTATTTTTTGTTCTGTATGGTTAGCGTTACAAATTTTTTTGGCTCCACTTGTTTCTCTTTGTTCACATCATTCAAGGATCTTTTAGATGATGTGAGGAAAAAAAACTTGATCAATAGCCAGACAGTTGCAAGTGACATCCGACTAGCGGGAAAAGCGCGCTGCGCAAAAAACGAAGGGCAAACACAAATGATAATCAGAGGAACCAGAACAGCTAAAAGAGAGACGCAAACATGAAGACTAGCTGCGAACCATGGATCCATGTTGTTGAGACGGACAAAAAGTCGTCGTTCCTGCTCCGCGAGCAAACAATTGGCGTCAGGTTCGGGAGCGAACTGTCCTTTAACCATGTTACAAAATACGTGACGTCAGAGGCATTCTTTTCTATTTGTTTTACGATGTCTGATGCTTCCGGTTGCATTGACTTCTTTAGAATCGCAACGGCCTTTGGTTAAGCACGTGGGCGCAGTGCGTGGCATCTCGAGTGCTTTGTCATCGCTTAAGGGCATTCCCTCGAAAGCCACCTGCGCTGAGAGCAAGCAGGCCGAAACGGAATATATGCTAAACAAGACGGCCTGTCGCTCCTGCTTCTTTTAGCGCCACAAAATACGCAGCCTAGATGGCGACTTAATTTCTTCAGGTCTCAACGCTCGCAACACTAGCTGTAAGTTTCAGTTTCCCACTTGTGCACTTTTTAACGGCATAGCGTTACGGAGCTCGTGTCGCAGAAAATCTGGCGTCATCGTCGGCGTCACTGATCGTGGGCAAAGTGTCCACGGAAAATCCCCATACAAGGAACCTAGGATGCAGGTGGGCCACTTAGGTCAAGTCCGCTTATGGCGTCATAACAACCAGCCCAACGGAACGTGAGCGAGCTGTTGAGCGCGGTACATGGCATTTAAATTAATGACTAGTCGCGAGTGGTCGCGACCCATGTCGTGATAGCAGCATGGGTCGCACAAGCCCCACCGGTGACGGCGCCTGCCATCGCAAGGCAGTGGCGCATCGCTTAACAGCTGCACGACGACACCAGGAGTGGTATATTGACTCTCAAGGATCTATGAATGTTAAGTAGAGAATGACGAATTCTGCACATATGGGCACTAACCGATTATCATATCGCGTCATATGTTCAAGTTGGAACTGAAGTGTCCCGTCCAACTTTATTTTACACTTCAGTGAATAGAGCGTGGCCAAGTGATTGATTTATCTCAAGCTGCAGTTCATTCGCATATCCGATCTACAAGTTCATATGTCAGAGCAGTTACACACATTGGCGCACGTTCCTCGTTCGCGACCTCACCAGTTCCTCGTTATAAGATTATACGAATATGACTTCAATCGCCTTTGTGCCAAGTGCAGGATTCTGGACTAAAATTTTGAACACTGCAATATTGTCATGAATTGTATGAAAACTTTGAAGGTAACGGTTTATTTTTCCGATGCGTTTCAAAATCTCTTTTTAAGGTTTTCTAACGCCCGTATCAAGCAGTTACGACTGTCTTAGAAATGGAATGGTGAACCTATGTTCCACGATATAAAAAGGATAATAGCAAACAAATGCAAGCTTGCCTTGGGGAGATCTGCGCATATAATAACTTTTATAGTGAAATCTTGCGAAATATATAAAAATTGCGCTCAATATATATTTCCCGCAGAAAGGTGCGTTTGTCCGTTATTTGTAAGTATGAGTACTTTCAGTCACTACAACTGGTCACTTGTTTTATTTCATTATTACCAATATATTCAATGTTACACTACACCTGCTTCTCTGTTTCTAGTTTCATGAGGATGGCTCCGAGCTTACACTTTCGTAGGCACTTCTGATTTTGGGCACATAGTTTTCCGGTGCCGTAATTACTCATATACATAACAATGAGTAGTTACTTGCCTAAAAGACAGTGACATGCTTAAACTCGTTCTCTGTTGCACGGGCCATGAAGATGACATAAGCAATCGGCTGTCGTGAGTTCAGAAAGCTCATGGGGGGGGGGGGGGGGGTGTCTTGGGTTTAAGTATGACTTTTTTTCCACGGCGGTGCAGGTAGCGCACTCGTTTTCTTATATATTTTGCAGCAGGCTCTGATGAATGCTTGCATGCAAGGCGGTCCCACAAGTACGAGGAATCAATGTCAAGCTGACGTCCACAAAAATACAAGTTTTTATCGGCGAGTGCGACCATTAAAGTCGAATGGCCGCATAACGTGTCACCTCTGGTACCGATGACTATTTAAATGCGGTACGAGCAACACTACGCACAGGAGTTCCTCCAGCACAAGGGGAAACGAACATCATTGCAGAGCTACCCTGTAGTGATCGAAGCGTACAAAAAAATACACGAGAAGAGCAAGAGAGTAACGGACAGCAGAATTCCAGCGCATGTTTAAGTGGGATTCATCAGCAGAAGAAGCAACTCATTTGGGAGCGCTTGTGCATAGCAGGCAAACGGATAAATTGCAATGTAAGTACACTCCTCTCGCACATTTCGTGTTGGTCAATATTCATACTTAAATGAAAAATACTCCATAGACGCCACCGCTCGCTTTCAAGGAACCCTTCTGCTGCTGCATATTTCTAATAAAATTGAAGCAGGTTGCGCCCCTAAAAGAAAACAAAGCTTGCTAGGAGAAGCAATTTCTCTAAAACACTGGCCACAATAATCCTTTTCTTATTTAGCACAGAATTTAATACGTACTGAGCAAACAAGACTCGGTGAGCGGATTGCCATATCGATTGAAGCTAAGTTTCAAAGCATGCAGTGGAATTAATGAAGGAAAGGCGTTTTTTTTTTTGCGGCTCCAAATTCTAACAGGAAGATACACGACAATTTTTTTAATAAAATGAAAGGAAAACTCGGTACCACTTTCCGTTTCTTAATGAACTCTACCTTTCTGCGCCAAGAAATGAGAAACAATTTCTCAATTTTTCGAAACTTAGCAAACTCAGTTTTGCTCTCACAAAACGTATAAAAAAACAGACATCAAGAAAAGCGCTATGTCAAACTCTAACAGCATCATCGTCACAAGAAAACAAAGCATGAAGAATAAAAAGTTTTGAGAGCACAGGCGCAACGGCGATAGAAGTCAGTTCCCTGCCTTTTTTTAACATGAGTGCAAGAGTCGCGCGCAGAGTTAATCTTCCTTCGGACTCGTCGAAACTAATTTTTAGCTCGGGGACTCCTCTAAGAAGCGAGTGCTGATTTCTCAGGGGATATTTCGTTCGCTCAAGAACTGAGTCCTGAACGCATCGGCAAATTGAGATACATCAAACGACAGCGCCGCCGTCAAGACGATGTACACACGAACTGAGGCTGTCTCGCAGACCGTGTACTACACTCATTTGTTCCTTTTTAATTTTTTTTCATTTCGTGGATCTTGCGTAGAGCTTTCTCAAGTGGGGAAGCACCCATAAACAGATTTGCCTTCGCTGCCCGTTAACTGAACGATAGCGGATTGTAAGACTGGAGCACACGTGCCGGAAAAATTGAGAAAAAGGATCAGGGTAGGAGCGCTGGAACGCTGCCAACTAAGAACCCGCTGTCTATGTCGGCGATGAAACCCGTACACGCCGTTAGCTTACACTACAAGCGCATGGCTTTTTCTGTCGTTTCTTTGTATTCTTAGGCTCCGTCAGGCTCCTTCATTTTTCGTGTTGTCAACGGCCGACTGAACGACTTCCTTGTGTACATTCACATTGGCCGGTGTTATACTTGAGCAAAAAGGCGTATTTTATGGACTTGGTATAACACATTTGTCCTTATAAAGCTGGCGAGCAGAAGATGAAGGACAAAGCGATCTTATGTACATATTCTAGTTAACTCGCAGGTGGGAATTTAGTTTCCGGAGGTGTGGAGTGAAGGCCATTTGGATTCTGATCTCAGCTTTTGCTTTGTTTCCCGTTTTTTAAGCTATCCTTGTCCATCTAGATCAGATCCCACTGTGCGGCCCACATGCTGGTTATGGCTCTGGTCAACATGGGCGAAATTCTTTTAGGAAAGGAGGTGAAGGGGCAAGTTGCCTGCTACAGCGTATGGTACTACATCGATGGCGGTGCTCTTTCTACTGGAGACAGTTCTTTGTACTTCATTGGGTGGGAGAGGAGCTGCCCAAATCACTCCTCCCATGCGTCTAGAAGAGCCATTGATACTTTGCCGCCTCCTCACTTCACCTCCGTCCAAGTTGTGGGGTCGCTCTCTATCGTCGACGAGAAAAGAAAATGAAACACCGACTATCGACAAAAAACGTGTAGCCTAGCATAGCGTTTCTCATACAGTTCCGCATGCATCCACGTAATTTCGAAGTCTGGAAAAACGCTGTGCGTCACGAGAGAAAAGGAAGCAGCAAAAAACAGGCGTTTTTCAATAACCTGACTCCCAAACAGAGTCGGAATCGTTGATCAGGCTGGGGTAACCTTGATAACGCGCAATGCTGCAAATGGAATAGCAAACTGCAACGAGAAATGAATGCGAAGGCAGCGGAAATAAAAGTGAATTCTTGGCCAGGTACAGCACCGAAACACAGAACAAATCTAGAGACAGAGGGCGCCGCCAAGCTGCCGTTTGGAGGGAAAAAAAAATTCGCCCCATTTCCCCGCCCCACCATACTCTACGTAAATCGAAAGATGTTCACTGGCAATGGCAACAAACCAACACATTCCCTCATACTAGCTTGCTGAATAAAATGTATCTCTCCCTATACGCAGATAAATGCCGAATATGCGGCAACTAATCTAATTTATCACGTAACATAAAGTGCCTCTCCCAAGAGAGTACTCTCACCACCCGTGCAGTGGAAGCTTTTCTCCTCAGCTCGGTCTTGGTTGTACAGAAGGAGCTTATCAACGGGGTCCAGGCTGTCGCTCAGGCCGAGGAACTCTTTTGATCCCACCCCTCTGTAATTAAATGCAAAATATTAAACCACCGCCACTGTCGATATGGCTCAGTGAGCACATATAAGCATAAATTCCCTTACAGAGAAGGCGCAGGGCACTCTTGCAGGGCGCATAGGTGGTAGTAGTCATTCCCTACTAGCGCCGCCCTTTTTTTCTTTAGCTTTTCACAGCGAGTGATAGCGTGGTTAGCTGCCTACCCCACGTTTGAAGTGTGACTACTCGCGTCACCAGCGCCGGCCTCCGAAGAGTAGGCAGCGTTAGCGTCCGCTACAGATCGCGGTCACGGACGAGTGCGGGTGCAGCGGCGACTGCGTTGCCCGCCCGAGGCGAAGTTCGCAGCGTTTTGGCTGTCACGTCCTCACGCGATGTCTTTTCTTCCACACGGGGCTGGCGTTGGTCCCGCGGGTCGCTACAGTTGCTTTAAGACCCGCAGCGCTCAGGCGGTTCGCTTTTTCGTACTAGGCAGTGCGTTCAACGTCTCTCGCAAATGCAACGTTCTTCTTTGGAGCGTTTCAGGTGTCGTAACGCTCACTCGCACTTCAGCCTCACTCGCCCCAGTCATTTATGGGGTTTGTGCACTCGGCCACAGATTTCGAAGGCGCGCGATCGATTTCCGGTCGCAGAGGAAGTGTTTCGACGCAGCCTATAAATGCAAGACACCTGCGTGTAGCACAATGTCGCACACGATAAAGATCTCGACGTGGTGCAAATTAAGCATTTCTTACCTTCTTTCTCGAATTGTTTTTTCGAATCCTTTTCACATTGACCGCTGTCACAGGCCCATTCTCTTGGCTTAGCGCCGTAGTTGTAGTAGAAGTAGTAGTAAAGTCACCTTCGCGCGCTTGTAGCGTGCACTCGCAGACACCCTTGAAGCGCGTGGGAGTAGAGGTCTCAGTCTCAAAGGAGATGCCCTCGACTCAGCGCGCAAGGCTCAGCCAGAAACTAGCTACCAATGTTCATTTGGTGCTCAGCTTCCGCCGGTCACAAGCCAGAAAATCCCTCGGAGCCAAATGTTCACAAAAAAAAAAACAAGTTTACACAGCAAAGAGACGACACAGAAGATTTTCCAATCACTCGTACGAACACATACAAAGTGATCTAGAATACAAAGCAACTCGGCCAAAGTAACACTCGCGAGAGACTACAACACAACAAAAAGCCTTGCACCTAAAGTGCAGTAATGCAAGAGAGAGATAAATACAAAAGAGTACAATTGGTTCACCGGACAATGTGACAGTACGACGACAGGAGGATCCTACGGGGCCGTCCCGATGACAGGCGCGCTGCCTCGCCAGTCCATGGCTGGGCGAGAGGTGTTGACCCGGGAGTCATGCGGGCGCGCTTCTCCGAAGCTTAAATGGCGGCACGGGCTGACTGACAGTGCTCAACGTTCTTCATATATAGGCGCGCGCCGCGCCTGTTCTTTCTTCGCGCCAAGGCACGCGCGCACTTACACACAGTATTAACTATACGATTTCCTTCTCATCCTCGCGCCAGTCGCGCGTCGCCATTTGTAAGGCGTGGATGCTGGTTTCCAGAGAATTCTTGTCCCTTCTTTGCGACCCGGCGACGCCGGCGCGTGAGCGAAATGGAGAGGGCATCACTCAGCACGCTCAAGGCTGCGCCTTCTCCGTCGGCAATGAGTAGGTTTTCTGCAAACATCTCGAATGTTCAACGGCGCGCGTGGACATGTCTCGCTTCGGCCCGCGTCGGTGAGCTAAGTGGAGGGCAGCAACACACACACGCTTAGGCGCTCTCCGGGGTTCTTTTCTCCAATGTTCTAAAATTCTCTACGGCGCGCAGTAACGAGGTTGCACCAGCGCCGCGCCGGCTTTCCGAATATGCGCCATATTTTGTGACAAGTATTAGTAGTACTAGCAGTAATTGTAGTAGTAGTACAGTAAACAGAAGTAGCAATATGATTTGATTTATGGTGTATGGGGGTTCAACGTCCCAAAGCGGCTCAGGCTATGAGAGACGCCGTAGTGAAGGACTTCGGAAATTTCGACCACCTGAGGTTCTTTAACGTGCACTGACATCGCACAGTACACGGGCCTCTAGAATTTCGCCTCCATCGAAATTCGACCCCCGCGGCAGGGATCGAACCCGCGTCTTTCGGGCCAGCAGCGAAGCGCCGTAACCACTCAGCCGCCGCGGCGGTTGGTATTATTATTATTATTATTATTATTATATTATTATTATTATTATTATTATTATTATTATTATTATTATTATTATTATTATTATTAATATTAATATTATTATCGTTATTATTAATATTATTACTAGTAGTAGTAGTAGTAGTAGTAGTAGTAGTAGTAGTAGTAGTCAGTTTAAACGGAGGGTGCTAATTGTCGGGAAAGAGGAGGATGAAAGTTGCGGTTGAAAGAGGAGAGGGTCATGTGGAAAGTGGAGGGTCTCGAGAGAGCAGAGGAATATGAAACCGGAAGGTGGTTGTCTGCGTTGTATTCACTGCGGTGTTGATGCACAGTAGCAGATACTGTGATTGCTGCCAGTATGAGAACGGTTATGAGAGAATGGACGCGTCACGTGTGCCGACTTACGATGTGCTTCAGGTATATTCTCGTTCTCTTGTGTTCCTTAAATCTTTGCTCCTACGCTTACTTTTGTGGCCAGCACTCAGACAGAACACTTTGCTTCTGGCTTCGTGGTTCATTCTGATTTCTTTGTAAACAAGAAATCATGAAGAATGAGATAAAATTTTCTTGCTATTTTGCGCACAATAGCCTCTTTATTTTTTTTCTGTTACCTTCAATACGACTGCATCTTTCAAGGGAACGGTAAGGTTCCGCAACGACGCTTAAGTAAAGCGCACCCGTCGGCCCTTTCACGCCTATTTGCAAGCACAGTCGGCACATGCCTCGTGCACAGCAGCTGCCTGCACAGCTACGAAGGGCTGTTCTCAATAACGCGGGGAGAGATTGGAGAGACGCGTCGGAGCATGTTGGTACGGATGTAAAGAGGGCGGCCTAAGGTGTGAGTAAGAGAATGGAACAAAAGTAAAGAAAGAACCCAGCAGCAGAACAAGTGAAGAGCGTGTTGACCTCCCGGCTCCCCAAAGTGGGCTCATTAACCTTCGATTACGCGAAGGCAACACCGCCATCTCGGATCTTGCCCTTGGGAGAAGCAGGCCACTTCCGCACGCATGTGCTGTAACGGCACTGATTACTTGTCTTCAGGGCACGTCCTTTATTTACTATCTCTTCTGGGGTCGCCAGCAAGAGTGGCTGCGCCCTTTCGTCTTCTGCCCCCGCGTTTAGTCGTCTTGTTGATATCTCGATGGGCGAATAATAGGAAGCAGAAGAGGAGCGCTATCGCGATGGCGATGAGAACGCCAAAGGCGACGCACCATTCGCACTACAGGCGGTAATGACGTAGTACTGCCTTAAGATTTAACAGTATACGTCTAAGAAAGCACTTGTTAATTTTACTACCGGCTGCGATGTGATCAAACAAGGTGCTCCTCCTTGTCTAAGAGATGGCCCGCTGCAGAACAAGAGCAATTTATATATATATATATATATATATATATATATATATATATATATATATATATATATATATATATATATATATATATATATATATATATATATATTGTAGTGTGGTAATCTTCATCGATATAACCACTGACATGCGTCGCGTGCTGCCGCTCTCAAGGACGAAGAAGTTGTTCGCTGCCTTGCTCTTTCGCCACGCCTGACGCTTCGCTGCGAGTCTCCCCTGAGCGGCTGGAATCATCTGGGTTCACCGAATAAACACACCCCTACAATTGGTGGAGGTGCTGGGTAACGGTGATGTTTCAGTGTAGCGAGTCAGATGGTCTACTGCCACAATAATCCACCGTTTCCAGCAGGAGTAGTCGGAAGAGGCCATAGAGATCTATGCCAACGCGGTCAAACGGACGAGCAGGGCAGGGTAACGGCTGCAACGAAACAGAGGACTTCTGAGGAGTTTTTCGGCGTTGACAAGATCGCAAGCGCGCACGAAATGTCTTACGAAGCGGTACATTCCACGCCAGTAAAATCGCAGACGTAGGCGTGTGTAGGTTTTCAATACGCCACCGTGAGCACATTGTGGGTCACCATGGTACGCAGCACAAATGTCGGCGCGGAGATGACGCGGGATGACTAGAAGCCACTTCCGTCCATCAAGCAAATAATTGCGGCGATAGAGAAGACCGTCACGATGGAGAAGTGGTGTGCTTGGCGGACGAGCGCTTTGGAGGAATGACCGGGAGTAGGACTTGAGAGAAAATTCAAAAGTGCATTGATCCAGGGGTCATTCCGCTGCTCGGTAGCCATGTCGATAGTTGTAAGAGTCGACATATCGTAGGCACAGACGTGGTCAGACGAATTATCTCTAGGCAATGGCGAGCGGGAAAGAGCATCCGCGTCCGTATGCTTCAGCCCTGATCGATAAATGACATGATGTCAAACTCCTGGAGACGAAGAGCCCAGCGAGCAAGGCGACCGGATGGGTCTCTCAGAGAGGCAAGCCAGCACAAAGCGTGGTGATCGGTCACAACGTAAAACGGTCGACCATACACATAAGGACGAAATTTTCCGATAGCCCAAATAATGGCCAAACATTCCCTTTCTGTGACTGAATAATTAGATTCTGCCTTTGTCAATGTTCGGCTGGCGTATGCCACAACATACTCGCTGTAACCAGGCTTACGTTGGGTAAGGACGGCACCAAGCCCAATACCGCTGGCATCAGTGTGGATCTCCGTAGGCGCAGCCGGATCAAAGTGGCGTAGAATGGGCGGCGAAACCAAAAGGCGGCGTAAAGTGTCAAAGGCTTTATCGCAGGCTGGAGTCCAGGCGGAAAGGTCGGAGCTGCCGGCAAGGAGCTGGGTCAGAGGAGCGATGATAGAGGCGAAGTTCAAGATGAAACGTCGAAGTAGGAGCAGAGGCCGATAAAGCTCCGAAGCTGCTTCAGGGAGGTTGGCTTCGGGAACTCTGCAACTGCGCGAAGTTTGGTGGGGTCGGGAAGAATGCCGTCCTTAGAAACTACGTGGCCTAAAATTGTGAGTTTCGAGCGGCAAAGTGGCACTTCTTCAAATTCAACTGAAGCCCAGCGCCGGCGAGACACGTGAGGACATCCTTCATATGCGCCCAACTCCCTGGTGTGGCTCTGGGTTCCTGCCACAACCGCCGGCCTGTCAAAGAAGCTTCTTGCTCGGTACACGGTCCATACCGAGTGCTTCAAAAAACATCTCCTGTGAACTACGTAGTTGAGCCCGTTACGCCATCTGCGACTTGCGTCGCCGTGGACGCGAAATAGTTCATGTGGACCGAATCAAGCCCTACTACGATCCGTCTGTCCTTTCGGCACCATGAGTCGCCAGGATGGCTCCTTCTCTGCCCGGGGGGAAACTGTAGTGTGGTAATCTTCATCGATATAACCACTGACATGCGTCGCGTGCTGCCGCTCTCCAAGGACGAAGAAGTTGTTCGCTGCCTTGCTCTTTCGCCACGCCTGACGCTTCGCTGCGAGTCTCCCCTGAGCGGCTGGAATCATCTGGGTTCACCGAATAAACACACCCCTACAATATATTATATATATATATTATATATATATATATATATATATATATATATATATATATATATATATATATATTATATATATATATATATATATATATATATATATATATAATTGGTTTTAGGGGGGAAAGGAAATGGCGCAGTATCTGTCTCATATATCGTTGGACACCTGAACCGCGCCGTAAGGGAAGGGTAAAGAAGGGAGTGAAAGAAGAAAGGAAGAGAGAGGTGCCGTAGTGGAGGGCTCCGGAATAATTTCGACCACCTGGGGATCTTTAACGTGCACTGACATCGCACAGCACACGGGCGCCTTAGCGTTTTCCTCCATAAAAACGCAGCCGCCGCGGTCGGGTTCGAACCCGGGAGCTCCGGATCAGTAGTCGAGCGCCCTAACCACTGAGCCACCCCGGCGGGGCAACAATTTTTGAGAAATGTGATTTTTCTTTCGTCGGTCCAGCTGTTTTTGTGACTGGTTCGGTTCCGGAAAAAGGTTGTGAAGACTTTCAGCCCTGGCGGTGTCAACTGACACCACAACACAAATAATCCGCTTGCGCCTCAGTAACGGAAGAAAATACTATTAATTTTAATACAATAGTTCCTCCGGGATTCCTGTTGCTATCGGCATCGCTGATATTATTCAATATTGCATATTATTCTATTGCATAGTATTCAATGCGTAGACGCTGGGCTGTAAATTATTTTTACATGTACGATTTTGACATCAGCAGGTCCCAACGGTTGCCAGCGGTAGCCATTGAGTGATGATAGGTAAATCTTTGTAGAAAATAATGTGCTTGTACTTCTGCGGATGCGCCTTTATTAGTATGTTTGTTGGACTGTTACATGAATGTTCATCGCACCAAATGAACGAAATCTTCAGATTAGCTTTCTGATGAACTGGAGAATGGAAATTGTCCCTATCATACAAGGTGAATGTTAGATGCCGGTGAACAGCAACCGGAGCAGACGAATAGTGAGAATAAATGCACGCCTGACCTTGCGCTTTTATTCCTTTTTTCTCTGCCGCTCCTCCTCCTGTGAGCATCGGCAGTGAATGCAAGAAGCGACCGGGGTATTCCCACTGCAACTCGTGCACCGCCGCTCGTGCAGCACGAGTGGCGCGCTCGACACTGGGAGCAGTGCAGTGTGTTTTCTTGTGAAAGCATATACGGTTTGCTCATAAAAAGCTTCTGCTCTCTCCGCGGCGGAGAGATATCCGTGCCGCATAAGCCTACGGATGAGAAGAAATTTCTTGTCATCTGTAGAGAACAGCATTTGATCAAGGTACAGACACAACAGATTATCTTACAGTTTATGAATTATTTTATAGAAAAACAGCTGGTTTGAAAGCAGGCGAAAACCACATGCATCGAGCCTCGCGCAAACTTAGAACTTAGACGTGCCGAGCTCCGCGCTGGACGTTACGGAAGCACTTCATGAAGTTTCGATAGAAGAGGTTGTTACAGGTTTGGGGAAAGCCTTCATCTTGTCCACAGATGCCTTCGAGGAAGGCTATGCAAGTTTTCAACATGTGTGTTGTTGACGTGACATACAAAAGCTAGAACACAGTCTGTCAGCAACAAGAACGAGGAGGTATGATACAAGTTCAAGAAGAACAGCGCGAAAAGACAAGGACCAACAGGATGATACACAAAGACAAGCGCTGACTTTCAACTAAAGATTTATTGCTCGGAACGTGGTAATAAATACATCAGGCTCTAAGCAACAAAAAGAACACATAGGAGTGATGCACACTTGTCCACGCGCTTGTCTTTGTGTATCATCCTGTGGTCCTTGTCTTTTCGCGCTGTTCTTCTTGAACATGGCATACCAACTCGCCCAAGCATCAGTCCTAACGAGGTATGATACAAAACGCGAGGTAAACAGGAGAAAGCGGCGTCTTTTGTAGCAACTGCCAGCTCCATCTAACCGTTACAGAGTAAAAAAAAAAAAGCTTTTTTAGAGTTCCCTACACTAGAAAATAATAAATTTTTACGTTCATTTCTTTGTTGTTGGTTGCGGTAACCAGAACAGTTCCTTTCGCATTTTACGGCCCAAAAAAGCCCTGATGTCCGATTTTGGACATCATACCTGTAAATGAATAAATACTTGCACCACGAGTTTTAATTTTTACTACGTGGTTATGAAGCCTAAGGCATTGTAAAAACACGCAGCAAGAAAATCTGCGACCAAATGAAAAAAATCCAGGGTCGAAAGGGCTCAGAATAGGCTGCGTATCGTGTCGTTGCATTGTTACTGCAATGTTCGCGTAAATTTTCCATACACCATTACTTTGTCGCTCTGAGTCGATGCCCTGCTTTTCGGCATCACCGTTCGGGAAAACAGACAACTGCGGTGTTGAGTTCGTTGTGTGTCCCCTGCGAATGGAAACGACAACACCTCTTGCAAAAGTTGTCATCTGGGGCTACCTGCCACGTGGTACATTAAAGCGTAATGTTCTCTCAGTCACGCGTTGTCTCACAGGAAACACTAGTGTTTCCACGTGTAGGGTAGCGCAACTGGGTGTCACCAAGTTAACTTCCTTGCCTTTCGGCCTTCTTTCCCTCCCTCTTTCGCGTTGCTAAGCTGCGTTTTCTTTAAAGTGAGTTATACTAAAACAAAATAATCTTTTGTTCGTATTGCAGCGCTACAACATAGCCCAGCGGAGCAACAGAAATCGTCATCTCGGTTTTAACTCCGAGAACTACAACATTTCTGCTATACCGCGAATGGAAAGCGTGCATGATGTTAAATGGGAACAAGAAAACTGAATAATTATCCCGCTTTGGGTTCTTATTGGTTCTACGACCGAAATATCTATACATCTAACCCGGATATCTCGAGTTGCAGACTCTATCGAATACATAGATAATCCCTTGAAAATCCTGTACAAAAGTTTAGAAAACTCGCACAGTGTATAGATATCCAATTTCATCGGTGATTCGCTATGTCGAACTGAACACCGCGGCTCTTCAATGGCGCTTCAGCTAACGGCGGTCTTCGACCACTTTTGGCACGTGAATACGGGTCGGCTGCACGACCTGGGGCACATTCTAGCAACGGCAGCTGTGAGAAGCACGTTACGAGTTGAATGTCGGTAATGCTGGATGGCAGATTTCGATCTCTTGTACTCAATTTACACGCCACAGCGCTATCTTGCGGTGAAGCCAACATAAATCCTGGCGGCAGTCCTCACTATAGGCGTCCTTCGCATAAAGAAATGTCCGCTGCAGCTTCGGTGCGAAGCAGGTTAGGCCTTGCAAAGTCTACCGAGCGGACCGCTGCCAGCACGTCGTCGGGCGGCACGTCACTGCTAGAAGCTCGTCGCTAGCGTCGGGGCAATTTATTCCTGCTTGTAGGTCACCGAAAAGCTTATCTATTGCAATTTTACATATCGATATGTCAATGTATTTAACTCTCTCCTGTTCCTCATCAAGTTCGATATATCCGCCTTCAAGAGGTCGAAACTGCACATGGCCCGAAGCTCATTTACAAAGCAATATTTGAAAAAAGTCACCCCCTGCACCCTTCTTCTCAGAAGAGAAGAACTGCTCAGTGAAGCTTGCTCACAAGCCGAATGACGAAAGGCGCCATTCTGATAAAATCGGACTGCTCTATCGGACTGAGTACGCTCATCACATATAAAATGTTTACTTCAAACATCAACTTTGCACACACTTGTGTCTTGCGTAAAAGGCACCGGAGCGGAAATTTGCGGAATCAGTCTGTACAATGTGTTCGGTCTTCCTCAATAGACATGGAACAAGCACCCCTCCAGCGTTTCTGTGGCGCTGCTCCAAACAGTGGCTAGTTCACGTTAAAAAATCGCAGTTACGCATTCTGAGAGGATAAAAGTACACAAATAATAAATATTTGTTGTTGAGTAAAACTAAAGCGCTCATCCGGTCGACGGGACCATGAAGCATAAAATACTCATACACACATACTTTGAGATGCGAAGGCAAGCGCATACAGTTGACTTCATCTATCAGCTCGCCAGACGGTGTCTCTTCGCCGAGGCGTACATTGTGAAATGCAATAAAATTGTTTCAGCTTTGAAACTCTATAAATGTGTGTTCTAATATTGGGAAAAAATATTACGCAAGTCTGCTCATGAGGGATTGTGCTCAGCTGGCTTGCCGTATATTTGAGTGCAAGCTTATTTTTGTAGCGGCGAAAGAATTATAAATTTGCCGCAAAAATCCCCCCCCTCCATTACGGCATTTTGCTCTAGTAGCATAAACATGCACAGAACTTGTATTTAACATATGCACAAAAAGGAAAGTAATGTCAGTGTAGCATTGGCGAAACTCCTATGATAACCTCATGTGTATTATATAAAATGTGCTAGGGCAAATTTTTCTTTTCTACAATTAGTGCGCTCCTATAATTAATCATAACACGCAATACAACTGTATCAGCATATACTTTTAAACAAACACTCACCAAAGTCATAAAGGAAAAAAAATAACCGTAAGGAAATTGACGTTTCGGCACCACTACGGGTGCCTTGTTCACAATGGGCTCTGCCAGAAATTCATCTTCTTTCATGTTTCGTCTCTATGCCGCATCGAGTCGTGCCTCCGTGCACCTGTGCTTGAGAAAAGACACACGGCAAACTATCCTCAACCATTAAAATGGTAATAAAAAAATATCGTTCTCATTAGGACGAAGCCGGCGCCGGCGTATCTCAATTCATCCATCTGGTCGTTACAGAAGGGCAATAATGCGAGTCGCGCTCTTTACCAATGTAAAAAAAAAGAAACATGAAGACTAAAAGAAACTCTTACAACGCCCATTATTTCTGTAGCCGTCATCCGTCACTGTAGTAATTCTTCACCGCTGCCTTCAATGCGAAACATTCATGAAAAAAAAAAACGCACGTTTCAGCCGTGGCACTCAGCCATTTGGCAAGGGGACGCTGCATTTTTCTCTGTCAAAAAGCGGGGGCGAATTTCCATTTGGTCTGACTTCTGTACCGCGCATCACTAACGGCAACAAAAATTACCTTACGGAAGGTCGCCTTCTGTCTCTCTTGAGCAAAGTGTGTTGTCTTTGACAGTTCTGCTTTCAGGGGACGGTAGTATCCCAAGTACCATCTTGAGATTGCAACAGCATTACTTTCTTGTTTTTACAAAACGTGGACGCTATGCTTGTAATCTTTTTCTAACGCCTCTGTAATTTTTTCATTAAAACGTTGAAGTAACCTTTCAGTAACATTACATGTACATTTCAACAACGTATTTTCATTATTCTCGAAAACGGTGAAGCAACCTTGCACGTGTATGGAGGCCTACCAGTTGTCTAGGGACACAATTTAATCAACGCTTTGCAAGGACCAATAACGACGGCCGCGCTTGAACTTCACAATAAAGCACAACATGGCACTCATACACTCTCCTCCGAAAGGTTACCATAGAATCAAGCTTATATTGCCATTACTGCTGAGTGTGCCATGAGTGGAAGCGGCGAATGGGTCATAAGCAAAACTTTCTGACAAAATAATGGGTATGTGCACACAATCTATGCCACGGCATAATCTGAGAGATTTATTCGGAAAGTCCTGCAACTTTAATAACATCTTTACTGAATTAAAACATGATGTTAGGATAGACAGTTGATATGTTCATCAATTATTCAGCTAACTGCGCTTTCTGTGGGTATCTTTGTGTCTTCTGTCGTTCGTCCGCTCTTCGTGCTGTTTTCAAATATATGGAAGCCGTATACTAAGAGATTTAGTCGCATAATGCTGCTACTTGAATCAAACCTACGCTGTAAATCCAGTGGGAAATTTCTGAAGCCCAGTGCTTGAAATATATTACCAATGTTTTTTTATTTATTAGGTGTTATAGAATAATAACGTTTAGAAGACTGCACTGAAAGAATGTTTTTTGGAACAGGTAGGAATAAGGGTTAATGAAGAATACCTCAGTAATCCCTATTTCGCTGATGACATTGCCTTGCTAATTAACTCAGGAGATGAGCTGTAAAACATGATCAATAAGTTAGACAGCCGGACACTACTGTGAGTTTGAAAATTAACATGCAAAAAAGAGCGTAAATTTAAACACTTTCAGAAAGTAAGAGCAGTTTGTAATTGGTAGCGAGGCACTGCAAGTGGTAAAGGAATGCGTCTACTTAAGGAAGGTAGCAACACCGATCTGGATCACCAGAGTGAAATAACTATAAGAATAAAAAGGGGTGGAGCTTTCTTGGCCGGTTCCTTGAGATCATGTATGGCAGTTTACCAATATTCTTCTAGAGAAAAAGTATAACAGCTGCATCTTACCCGTACTCATTTATGGGACAGAAACGTGGAGGCTAACGAAAAGGGTTCTGTAAATGTTAAGCTGGGCGCAGCAAGCTATGGAAAGAAAAATGGTAGATGTAACGTTAAGAGACAGGAAGAGGTCAGAGTGGGTCCGAGAACAAACGGGTGGTCACTGCATACAAGTCAACATAAAAGGACGAAATGGGCTTGGGCAGGACAAGTAATGGGAAGGCAAGATAGCCGATGGTCCTTAAAGGTACCAGACCGGATTCCAAAGCGCAGCAGGGGGCGGCATAAAGTTAGGTTGGCGGATGAGATTTAAGAAGTTCTCGGGGATAGGGGGGCCGCCGCTGGCACAGGACATTGTTAATGAAGATATATGGCAGAAGCCTTTGTCTTGCAGGGGGCGTAGTCAGGCTGATGTTGATGATAACATTTTTGGTTAAATTTTATCATTATACTAAGATTGAAAAGTCACCACTAGAATAATAATGCTTTGAATGCTAAACTAATGCTTTAAATACAGCATATACGGTTCTTGCTTACTTTTTAATGGAAAGACGCTGGTTCAAACACAGCCGCGGTGGTCGATTTGATGGAGGCGCTATGCAGGAGGTCCATGTGCTGTGCGATGTTAAGAGATAGAGAGAGAAACAGGAAGAGGGAGTGGAAGAATGTTAACCAGAAGGATGTCATTGTAGGCTACCTTGCTCCGGCGAAAAGAGGATTGAGAAGGAAAAGAGAGGAGGGGCGAGGGGCAGAGTCACAATTCTTCCCTCAAGCTAGTTGCTCTCAGGAAGCAAAACAGTGCCTTGTAGGCTTGAGTGAGTGGATTGCTGTCGCCACTGTAACAGGATATTAATCTTGACATTGCAGCGTACATTGCAGCGTAAGTCTTTCGGTCGCCAGGTCAAGGCACTCACACTGGAGATAATAACAGAAAAAGAGGAGCACTCGCCAAAAAAGAAAAAAGGAAAAACAAAGACGTTTCGGGGCCCGCACGGGTTCCTTGTTCACAATGGCAGCGGATGGGCGAAGGTGGTTACTTATGTACGGTGCAGGTGACGTAATGAGCATGCGTAGATCGCAGGAAGATTACCCCTCGTTCGGTTTAATACATGTGGTGTCGTTTGGATGTGAAGTGATCCTAGAAGTAAACGGGACGATAAATACTTCTCCGTCGCGATGACTGAGGCTTTGTTCCAATCGATGGCATGGGATGCAACTTGATAGTGTTCAGCCAAGGCATTTTGTCGAAACGCGGAAACAACGGCCACCGAGAAAAGCAAGCGAGCAAACATCCCCTACGCTCCAGGAATGAGCGAGGCCTTAGCCAGGGTCTTCAAGGACTACAATGTCCATATCGCCCACGTGCCACCAAGTAAGCTGAAGCAAAAACTTGTCAGAGTTAAAGACCAGGTTGAGAGAAACAGATTCCCCGGAGTGGTGTACAAGATCCCCTGCAAGGACTGCAAAGCTGCATACATCGGCGAATCAGGCAATTTTATCAGGCGCTTAAAACAACATCAAAATGACGTCGCCAAAGGCCGCACGAAAGAAAATGCCTTGGCTGAACACTATCAAGTTGCATCCCATGCCATCGATTGGAACAACGCCTCATTCATCGTGACGGAGAAGTATTTATCGTCCCGTTTACTTCTAGAATCACTTCACATCCAAACGACACCACATGTATTAAACCGAACGAGGGGTAATGTTCCTGAAATCTACGCATGCTCATTACGTCACCTGCACCGTACATAAGTAACCACCTTCGCCCATCCGCTGCCATTGTGAACAAGGGCCCCGTACGGGCCCCGAAACGTCTTTGTTTTTCCTTTTGTTCTTTTTTGGCGAGTGCTCCTCTTTTTCTGTTATTATGTTCCCTCCTCGCCAGACGGGATTCCTTCAAACGCTCGACTACACTGGAGATGTACAATTGTCTTTTCGCAGCCACATCTTTCACAAGCTGGGCTGTCGGTGATCCCCATCCGAAATGTGTATTGCAACACGGAGCCATAGACGGCAAAGCAATGTTGCTTCGCGACGCGTTATATTATGGGGACGAAGAAGCGCTCACAGTCCAGGGTCCATTGCCTTGAGGCATTGGTTGAAAAATGGCCAGTGTTCTACGCAGAAATTGTGAGCTGCAGCGCCAGCCTGCGTAGCTCACACGCCGCGCCAACTCTTGATATAGGAATACAGACTTGAAGTCTGTCATTGTGGGCAGATCCGGCCGTCTCGCCCAAGTGGTTGTTTTCTTTGATAACGCAGTGCCCTGGCAGCCATTGAAAAATGATGTCATGACCCTTCGATATAGCGCAGTGCAACACCCATCGAATCTCTGCAACTAGTTGTTCATGCAACCTGCGGCGTAGCGGAGCTTGCAGGCCTTGAAAGGCTGCTTGGGAATCAGTGAGGACTGCCATGTGGAGGTTCTTGGCTGATGAATTCAACTGCAGCACGAAGGACAGCTAGTTCCACACCAGCTGACGAAGTGTGGTAGGTTGTCTTCACCTTCATCAAGATGGGTGTCGCCGGGATCCGCACCGACATAGCGGAACTGGTTGAGTTTACTGAGCCCTCTGTGTAGACACGAACGCGGTGAATGCGGTTAAAATGCTGATGTTCGAATGTGATCTGTTTGGGAGCAGCCAATGATACATCAGTTTTCTTCGTAATTCCAGACACAGAAAGCTGCACCCGAGGTTCGTGTAGACTTCATTAGGGCGAGCACGGTCCTGAGGCGGGAGTGAATTGAAATGGAAGATAGGCGCGACGAGCATCAATCACTTTTACGAATGCAGTACGCGACCTAATTATTGGAAGTGTTGCGATAGGAAGAGTGCGGACCCGTGTGATGTGCTGAATAGATTAGGGCATTTTAAAGCACTCCAGGTGGTCGAAATTATTCGGAGCCCATAGCCTGAGTCACTTTTGGACAATAATCGTCATAAACCTAAACGTAAGGTTTTAAATAATGGCACAATAAAACATACAACGTTTCTGCAACATACTTAACAACTTTATAAAATTATTCTAACGTTCGGTGATGGTATCATGAACATAGTTGACGTTGAAAGCACCTGAGCAAAAATAACGCTTTAGTTGGATATCAAGGCATCGACTGCCTAAGTATTTTTCGTATATTCCTTCCTCAATACGATTCAGCATAATGGCAGCCCGGATACGGACTTATTTTCACATAGAAAGAAGAAAAGGTTGTGAAAAGGATGTGCAGGAATTTCATTCATGTAGAGCACCGGTTTCAATACCACCGTGTTGTTGCGTTAACTTGTTGATATAAAATAAACAGGAGAAAATGACTCGTGCGTGAAGAAATAAAACGGTCAGTCAGAAAACCATAAATGTTGAAGCAGGGAACTGTTGAATTCGCTTCAATACTTGGCTAACATCGCAAAATCTGTTCAATAAATATGTGTGTGTGTGTGAATTACTGCAACACTTTCAACGTGGCTTGTAGATTTGTGGCGCAATGAGCTGCATCGGTATATTGTTAGCCACTAGAGAACTGTTGCGGGCTAGTTCTCTGCCGAGTTAGGCACTAATTGGCCTAATTGTCTCGCAACTGGCCGAATATTGGTGTGGTAGCTGCGTGGTTGGTGTTTGACTGGCGCTTGGATTAGCGGTCGCATTTAAGTAATAGTCAGGTGATCCTTGTCAACCGACCTGTTGTACTGAGTCACGATCTGCGAGGACTTGTACGCATTACCATATATCGTATTTAGCGCTCTTGTGTGATGTTTCCTGCGGCGAAGGTTGTGTGCGGAGTAAAAAAAATGCAAACAAAAACACACGGTGCAAGTTTTCGTTCCCGCATGCGAACCAGTCGTTTAATGCACGAATCTATTTCCTGTAGCTGCCGTTGAACAATATGAATAACACCATCGTCGCGGTTCTTAGAGTGCGTGCTAGCGCTTTTTTAGGTGCTTAGAAAATTGCTCGATAACAGGGCATTTCATGTGCTGTGATAGAGAGCACGATCAACTCCTTAATATGAAAACTATCAGCGCTATAGCAGGTTGTCATCTGTTTTTTTCTTTATGCAGATGTGAATCTAATACTACATTGTCAGGAAAAAAAATGAAATAGCAGCAAATAATGAATTTTCAGAAAAGAGTTCCAAACCCGGAAGACAGCAATCTTAAACTACAAGCCCCAAGAAGAGGGAGTTTTGACTAAGATATCACGAACGGAAAACTTCGAGCCGCAATGCCTCCATAAGCATACATTCCTTACGGGAGAATTCAGGGAAACCTCCGATTTTATTTGGGAATGCTATAAACTAGGGGCCGAAGACTGTGCGGGGGAGAGCGGTGGGGCAAGGGGCAGTGAAAGAAGGATTTTGCAAAAGTACCGCAGCTTAGAAGACGTTGGTGCGCCTCGAGGGGATGGGCTGCTGCCTGAAGCAAAGTAGAAAAAACGTTTACCGCAAGGCATCGACTATGCTCTTGTCGGGCCTGGCACAGTTGAAAACAAGTTATTCTCCAGGTGCTGCGGAACGCGCGAGGATTTTCGAATCAACAAGCGCATGTGGAAAAAAATATCCTTGTGCAAGTGGACGGAAACGCGTTACGGAATGCTTACTCCGCCTGGCACCGCCAACACCTTTGAGACCGCTCAAGGCGCCATGATTGCTTCTCACGCGCGTCGCACTAAACACACACAAGCATAGCGGATGTGTTTTGTTTCCAACAGAGCAAATAAAAAAAGAATAAAGTTACCAGAATCCTCAGGTACCCAAACGGTAAAGACCCGAAACGCGGGGCGATTCATTTCAGCATTCGTAGAAACGAAGAGACGAAAGCTGTGGCACGTATTAGTTCATGCTTTATGGTAATTTATAACTGTTCTTTAAATTTTGCTTGCGCGGAGACGAACACTCAGAACAAATAGACGTTTGTTCTATTATGATACAACACCACGTTTAATCATAAAGAGATGCTTCTAATCACAAAGTGAAAACGTAGTGTTTATAAGCTAGAAAAGACAAAACAAAACACAGGTCTAACCATGGCTACCCGATTTCACGCAGAAAATAGCTGGACGGGTCCCAGGAACTACGTACGTCAAAGCGCCATTCACTTTAAAATGATGGCAACCCTTCCTGTCCGGTAAGGACATCATGAGCGTGAATCGGCTGAAGGGAAGATTTTTAAAACTATTTTTCTCGCTCATATATTCCTCTTTTGTTGCCTGCCAAACGACAACACAACCAGAAAGAGCTAGGTAGTGAATTTTTACTCAGAACAATAATTGCGTGGAGGTGCCCTCACGGTCCATTTAAAGGAAGACATGGGAGCTCGGTTAGCTTTCTTTGCTTTCGAAAGTTCAGGCTGGTAGACAGGGCCAGTTCACTGATAGACTATTCCTGTGAATCGCTCAAACACACGGGTTCGATACCGGAAGTACCTGACAATTAAGACGGGCTGTTTACTGCTTCAAACACGCAGGCATAATGTTGGATCCCTGATGGCTATTTTGAGACACCTCGCGTTTGTGATGACCGCTTTCAACCCGATTAGTTTGCACCCAGTATTATATTCTAAGCAAATAAAAAAGTAGATAGTATTTGAACTCAATGCTATATTTTTGGTTTTTGTTCTTTCTGCTCTAAGGGGACACTGCGTTTGCGAGAAACAAACTGGGGAAATAACCAACACTAGTGTCGAGTCGACGACCTCAACAAAAGCGCGCGAATGCAGCGACAAAGCGCGCCAATGAAGCACAATGCTCCAGCTGTCGCCTACAGCGAAACCTCGCCGTGCTGCAAGCAACGCGTGTCTTATTGTGATGAATTCAGCCGAGCCGTGTATCGCAAAAGAGCAGCCCTTTGTTTCAGCGTCACCTGGAGGGAGGGTAGATGCGGCCTCTAGAAAAACGGATAGTACTCATGGATTGAGCTCCCTGTTCAGGAAAAGTTTAATTATTTCGCTTGTGTGGTTGAACGCTCAAGCCATCGTCTCGCTTGCTCTAGTCATTGTGAAAAGTGTGTCTTCATATATCACGTGCACGAATTACGGAAAGTGTTCAAAGATCTCGGCATTTTCAAAAAGTACATGCTACTTAGAGCTTAAGCAAATCAAGGTTGGCCGTGTTTTACGTTGCCAACGTGCTTGCCGAAACCAAAGCTGAAAGACATCAAATCAAGCCTGCAATTGCCGCCGGAATTGTTAACTAATTACTTTTCTTTCATCCAGGAAATGACGCTGAATTTATCACTGAAGCTGATTTAGAGTAACGAGCGAGCAATGCGTCCGGGAGCAATTAGAAGCACAATCTGCCTTACAAACACAGACCTTGTGTTCGTCAAGCATCGCCATCGATTCGTGTCGTACTTATCGTCTTACGCTCATGTTCCGCTCCCAGCTATTTGGGAGCGGCTCGCCTGTTTTTATTTTTTTTGGAGGGGGGGGGAGGGAAAAGTAGTGGGGGATTAGAACTGACCCGTGACGAGCGAGCGAGTTCCGGTCATTTTTTTTCTAGTAGGACAGCATGCAGCGCGGTTTTACGATCACAACCCGTAGCGCGGGTGCGGTGCGTAATCACTTTCGAACAGTGAGAGAGGCCTGGGCTAAAGTAGTCGGGCTACCTCCATGCATATAAACGTACATACACGTCCCTGATTTTTCCTTCCTAATTTCGTCATGGACCGCTGTGCCAAGGCACGGAAGTGGCTATTAGCACTCCCTGCCTGATGCAGTGGGTTACAGAGGCCCGTTCGTTAGGCATCCAATTTCCCCTGGCGTTTTCGCAGCATCCTAGATTGGTCCTGAATCACTCATCACGTATACCGAAGAACTGAGGATTGGGTGAGTTGGTTGTGATCCATTGCATTAAGAACCAGCGCTAAAAACACACACAGAGGACGAGACGAGACACATGAAGGCGCTGACTTCGTGTGTCTGTTTCGTCCTCTGTGTGTGTTTTTAGCGCTTGTTCTTAATGCAACGTATACAGAAGCAATGTAGCTCCTCTAATAGTCCTTACATCGACTGGGCTGTCCTATCGTCGCAGTTCTTGACCATTCTTGTTTTCATCTGAAGCGTATTCACCCTATACTCCCTTTTTTATGTAAGGGTTTCTACAATAGTATCACAACGTAAGTGTACTTTTGTCTCGAAAGCTTAGCTGTGTTTTTTCAAATGGATTCGTCGCCGTCTTTATTCACAGCGTGCGCCGGGTCGAAGCAGCAGGCGGTCCCAGCAGACAAAGGTTCAATATGTCAAAGTGGCGGCCTGCACATATTGTGCGCGCCCTCTAATGATGTATAACTGCCTTGTTCAAGCTTTTCTCTTCTCTGAACGAGTTTCTACTTTGCTTTGATTTCTGCGCAGCAGCGACTGCCTCCGCTCTGAACATTTTCTGGTGATTGTTAACACTCCACATTCATGAAATCAGGATCCAGCCCTACGCTCAATTCAACTGTTTCTCTAAATAATTCACTGCAGCGTGTGCATGAAGACTTCCCCATTTCCAAGCTGATTGTGCGAAGCCTCAAAGGGTTCATGTTCTTCAGCACGAATATTGAATTCGCAGCTCTTGCCCGGACTTTCTCTCGCTCTAGGCTCGCTCGACTGTTCGATAATTGCGGGCAACAATAGTTTCGCTTCGTACGACGCGCAGTCGATATTGTGCCGTTTGGATCGAAGCTCGAGTTGCGCCCGAAAGACGGACGCGGTACTAAATGATGCCCTGCCTCTCTCCGCTAGCTTCTGACAGGGAAAATGATGCTTTGAACCATTTCCGAAGCCTATTGGATGCTAAAGCTGGCTCATCAGCCCACGCTGCTTTTAGACTTGAAAAATGTGCGGAACACGACAGCCGACGCTAAAGCGGTAGATATATCTCCCCAACTTCTGTGTTCTGTCAACCTCAATGCGAGGACTATCTGGAAATCAATGTTGCGAATGCAAAAGGCGGTGGTCATGAAGGGTGTGCCTCCATCAAAAATGTCTAATCGATGTAAAATGTACTAAAGAAGGAGGAAAAGTGAAAGCATGTTTTTTTTATTGAGCTTAGCTGGTATCGGCCAGCTTCACATACTACGGCTTGTAATGTTTCAACGCAATCGCATTGCCCTCCACTGGCGTGAGGTAAGGAGGGCACGGGTGCGCACGCTAAAGAGGCGCAGTTGTTGAGGAATGCGAGGGGTACATCGCCAAGGGCACTGCCGGGAAGTATTGCCAGAAATGGTAAGGCTGAGCTTCTGCTCGCCAGGAAAATGACAGAAGAGGATACGAGGAGAAGGAGTGGTTTTGTCGTTTCTTCCATTTGACCAAACGAATAGCACTACGTAGTGAAGACGCCAGCCGAAGCATAAGCAGGCGGCCACAGGGTGAAGGTAACGAGGGGGGAAGGGGGTGATTTCCTGTGAGTGTTCTGAAGAGTACTGGATTGTAGAATGGCGTGTTTTAATAAGGTTCACTGAAATGGTTTGTAGAGTAACAAAAAAGCGCATAACGTGTATCTGGCGCGAATTGCAGCGAAAATAGCGAATCGCCCGAAAAGCAGCGTGAGCGGCTGGCGGCGTGCGAGAGAACATGGAACCCACCAGAGGGCTCTGCATGGCGGGCTCTGAGCAAAGATAGCAGCAACAACACTCTGAAGAATAGAGAAATGCCAATACAAAGCACCTGGGTTTCGGTGTGTGAGCGCAACAAAATGTGAACGAGAGCTGCAGAAAGAATGAGAAGCAGCTGTAGGAGCGTGGCGACGGCGGCAGACGCCGAAGACCTACTCGCCTAGAATGATGTTTGAGCTTGCTGGAGAGAATGGCCGCTAATTGTACTGTGTAATAAACATGAGTGCAGTCTAGCGAAAATTCCTGCGTGTATCGTCCCTGATTGAGGCCTCCAGCGCAGGCAGCGAGCTGTGGTTGTTTTTGTGAGGTTCTTGATGATGATGGGAGGGCGAGGGTACGCGGCATTTGCAGTAATCTCTCTCTGCTGCGAGGAAATGGTCGCTGCGCCGCGCTGCGGGAAGAGGAGGCTTAAACGTAGAGTAACGTAGCGGGTCTGCTGATGTGGAAAAGAGAATAGAAAGGGGAGAGCAAGAGCAATAATTGGTGGGGACAGCAGTAATAGCTATAATTGGGAGCGGGGGCGCGCGTATTCAATGAAACGAAGAAGGAGCTTGAGAGCACGCCTCGTTTAATCTTGCGGGGCGTTTGCGAAAAGGAAACCGTCGAGTCCAGTTGACGGAAGTCCGAGTTTACGAAAGCCATCTCCTAGTGTGCGCCTATGGTCGTCCGCGAAAAGGCAATCGCAAACAAGGTGTGCAATAGTTATGATATATACGCAGTCTGTGCAGGAGGGATAGCCGACGCCGCGAAGGCGGTGAATGTGCTCCGCAGTCCAAACGCATCCTATGCGCATTCTCAGCCGTGTGGAGTGCTAAATAATTTCGTAGACTGCATAGTGGCGAGTCTGCGGGATATTGCGTGATACAACGTGACCGTCAGGGTGCTCAAGGAGGAGTCGATGGCGAATGGCTAACCGCCCAACATCAATACGTGTTACTGCGGATGGGGGCGCAGAGAGACGATCTCGAGCACCGCACCCCTGGATAGAGGCGATAGGGAAAAGCGAGCGGCGATTGAGGAGAGAGGGAATGCGGCGCCGAAACGAGTGCGTGTCAGTGTTTATGTCAGCGAACGGGTGTCATCGCCTGATAGAAGGCTGCGCGGCAAGTAAGGTTGTATGTGTAATGGAATAAACGTAAAGCAGTAAGAAATGACCAGCGAGCCATAAAGCTACCCAAAGTAAAGTGCAGTACAAATACACAAAGCCCTAAAACGAGCGATACAAATCCAAATCAATTGGCTCAAATTTTGAGGGATGGGGCGCGGCTAAAAGGAAAAGCGTCAAATGAAAAAGCTTGAAATGGTAAAGCGTCATCCCAATAGCGCATACTCCTTATGCAGTTCCTCGCATCAGACCATATGAGCGTCTGTCAATGTTTGAACGCAGTATGTATGGCATGCGTCCTTCTCCAGACTTTCCTGTACGGCACCGATATTCCTGCAATGCGAGAAATGAATACGGCAGATTAGGGAGAGCATGACGTCAGCGACAGGGAATTATTCGCATTCCTTTGATTGCCATCTAAGACAGGAGGCGACTGCGATATTTCGATTCTTTGCTGCAGCAGACCCAAACTGCAAAAGATATTCTCTTGATTTTTGCGAACACGTGCAAAATGGTTGCGCTGCCCTTTAATCTCTGCTTATGCGATGTGCACACAAACGTTTGCGAAACATGGCGGCGGGCAACGGGCCTATTTTAAAGTTTAGATGCTATGGGTCTTGGTGACGGCAACCACTGGCGGCTGTTTCACCCTATCCAGCCAACTAAGCAGTTCCCAAATCCACCGTAAGAGCTATAAGCGTGGGCGGCGACTTCCCAGCAGCCTTGTGATTAGCAACCGTACGCCAAACCCTCTGAAACAGCGCTTCGGGTCTGAAGTACTCTGTGATTACCGTCTTGATGTGCAGTCTTGCCGATATCATCCGTGCCCAAAAACTGTGTGAACGCAAACCAGTTTATCTGCGAAAGTAGCTGGGGATGGTGACAAATGTATTTAAATTTTGATATTTTCCAAGCAGAGAAAGCTCCCTTTTTATATAAGGTATAGTGTCTTCTAACGTGGTAATGCACCGATACAGGCAAACTTCAATTTGCCCTCAGTGTTAGTTTGTGATTGTGCGCTGTTCCATGCTTGGGTACTCCCGAGATTTCGCTGTGATAATTAATCAGGCTGTTACCCTCGTGCTAAGCTCCAAAAAGCAGGCATAATGCGGCGTAACGCATAACGAATTAACAGAGAGAACAAACAATGCGGGGTGATAAAAGAATGCAGAGCAATAGCAGGACAATCGTTTCAGTCCAAATGAAAAATAGCTCAGGCGTTCACATCGACTTGACGAAGCCAAGGCAGCGTTATCTGACGCTTGCCACCGGGTAGCGCTGAGGCTGATACCTGGCGACGTCATATATGACACCTCAACGCTGGCTTCTACCTGGCGTTAGTTAGAAACCGGAGACTGCACGCCACACGTAGAAAGACATTCATAGTTGACATCCGATCTGTCTTCCCACAGGCTCTAGACACATCCCACTATCTAGTTTCAACGACAGAAACGACCGCATGTGATTGTTCTGAGTAACCAAAAAGGTACGTGCCTAATTCTTTATTGGTCAACTGCATCGCCTCGTACGGCGATACCTCAGGGTGGCTGCAAATGTTAAGTATAGGTATGAACAAATTAATTGAAAAAATCACCATTTGATATGATATATACATTTCATGATTTCCCCACTAAAAGATGTCATCATTTGAGGCGCTCCGGGGGCTTCGTTTCTGCGTAAGTAGTATGACTGCAGTCAGCGCGTCTTTGCGTGGCCACCAGCGGCAAGCGGAACGCTAGCCAACCAATGAGGGCCAAGTGGGATAATCTTCGGCGGAGAGCCGGGCGCTGCGATGCCCCCAAGCGAGCGGTGAGCACGTTGAGAAAGAAAGCTGCGCTGAAAACAAGTGTGCTTCACGGCCTGATCAACAAATCTAAAATAAAAATTAAAATCGCTAGCTATAAACCGAACAAAATTAAACAGAAGTGTGACTGCAGCAAATGTAAAGGTACCCTACAAAAATCCAGCTAAAGGAAAGCGAAATAATTCGGCGCAACTTTCAAGCAAATGGACATGACGAAGCAGGAAAGTAGATTATGAAAATTATCATCATACAACTCATTCTGCTAACGCATTTCATCAGAACAGATCATCTGAGATTGTCAATTTTAACCTTCTTGCCCTGAAATACGCAGTCGCACAGAACCTCGTCAACAGCAGAATTTATAGATAAAAGGTAGGAGCGTACACCCCTCTGAAACGGGGTGATGGCAGTATCCACCTTGCTCAGCTTTTTTTCTTTATTTTTGTTTACCTGTGTTGTAAGTTCTCAAAATTTGCCAATTTCTTTACATAGTCTTCCTACACTTTTATCCTTATGTCAGCTCTCTGCTTTTGAGTCACCTCACCTCCAATCTCCTTTTGCTAATTTGCACTGCAGATTTATTTACATGACTATTGTTATCTCTACACCCTAGGGCCTCGGGAAGAGTGCTTTGCCTGCATCGACATCGGGATGGATACCATCACATTTTAGGATGAGGTATTCTACTGTTTCTACAGATTTACCACACACAGCACATGTGACAGCTCCCTCGTTAAATTTTCTTTTATAGCTGCGCGTTCTCAGGCATCCTGAGCGAGCTTCAAAGAGTAGGGCACTACCTCTAGAGTTGTCATAAAACGCTTCCTTCCTAATCTACTGTTTCCAGTATAGATATAGTTCTACACTATTCTTCTTTTTCATTGAATTAATTCAGTTTTTATCTCCCACCTTTTTAACCTGTCTTGTAATGCTCTGTCTTTCTCCGGCCCCGTATCTGGCGTACTGGTTAGCTTCCTAGTTAGTTTTCGCCGTTGTGAGTCAAAGCTCTTTCTCTATAGGTATTTAAAAACCTTAGCTGCCCACCTGTTATCGTCTAATTTCCTCAAGGGTTCTTCATATGATATTTTACTCTCAGCTTCCCGTGCTTTGAACTATGCCCAGCCCATACCCACATGTACTTCCTGGTTTGTAGTTTTCCCGTGGGCGCCTAGTGCTAATATTCCAACAGCTCTCTGATTTACTTCTAATCTCGACTGAAGTTCTGCCCTTAAGCACAGAAGCGCATTCCAAAAAGTAAGCCCCGGCACCATTATTTCTTTCCAAATACCTCTTAGTACCCCCCCCCCCCCCCCTCCCGCAATGTCCTGCGTTTCATTATCCCGGCATCTCTTCGCCCTTTTGCTATGAGAGACTGCTCGTGCTTTTCCGTGTACATCTGCCCTTCGTTTACCCATACCCCGAGATATTTGTATTCGGCCACTCGGGGCATTACATGTCCTTGTATTGTAAGCTACTGATCAGTTGTATCGTTCACAGTTATCATACCGGACTTAGCTGCGCTAAAACTGAAACCTCGACTGTCTCCTTCATCTCCACCGCAATTAACCAGAGTTTGCAAATCTTCCTGGCTATCTGCTAACAGTACAGTAACGTCTGCATACATTAAACCCGGTAATCTGTACGACAGATTATAACCTAGATTGCTTCCTTGTAGCCTTCTTTCAATACTTTTCATATAAAGCATGAACAGCAGCGGTGATAGAGGACAACCTTGCCTTAATCCTTTGTGTACCTCGACAGTTGTCGTACCCCTAATTCCTTCTCATGTTAATTGAACTTTATTTTCTCGATATTTTTCCCGTAGAAAATAAATTACCTCATGACCGATGCCTTCATCTTTTAATATGTTCCACAGGAGTTCCCTGGTCACATTGTCGTACGCACCGCTTATGTCCAGCAAGGCTAAATACAGAGGTCTGTTTTCCGCCTTAGCTATTTGTATGCACTGGGTAAGCACGAACCGGCAATCATCTAAGCACCTACCATTTCTGACCCTGTTCTGAAGTTCTCCGAGTATTCTATTACTTTCTACCCATGACTGCATTTTTATTTTCACTGCCTGCATCGCCAGCCTGTATGTAACTGATGTTATCGCAATCGGTCGGAAGGACTTTATGTTCGTCGTATCGCCTTTCCCTTTATATAAGTCAAATTAATTTTACGCTGTTTCCAGCTCTCCGGAATTTGCTTAATTCTTATGGCTTCCTTCAATGCTTTTATCAACGTTTCCTTGGTTCTTAGGCCAAGTTCATTAACTTGATTTTAATTTCGTCTATTCCTGCGGACGTGCATTTTCGAATATTTGCTTCGGCCTTTTTTCAGTTAAGGTTGGTGAGTTCAAAGCTGTTTTCTGTTGTGCTATCCTGTGCTGCTGCTTCATTTTAGGCGATTACCCTATCGTCTTTCCTAAATGACTCAGCTATAACTGACGCAATGTAGTTCACAGCGTCATCTCCTCTAAACATTTTCCCTCGCCATCGTGAATCTGTTCCTGCTTTCTGTGATTCGCTTTACCCAGCCAGCTTCTATGGTTCCAGAATTTTCTTGGCCCACCTTTAGTTGCATGGCGAACTTCAGCCAGCCAGTGATCAGAGGACTGCTTTATTTTAGCCTGGACGAGGACCTGCACATGCTGTTTTTTTTTGTCGATAAGATTTTCATTTTGGCCTATTTCCTCTTCAGATAAGATTACTTCGCTCTCTCTGCTTCTCTGTGTTCCCGTGATGCCAACCGTCGTTGTTCGGTGGCGGCCCTAATTTCCTTATTCCACCAAATTCGTGGCTTCCTCTTTCCTCTCCGGCGGTTTGCTCCTTTTACTTTTTTAATTTTGTACTAATGTGTAGTTCTAACTGATTATAATCTCACTTTTTCATGGGAAGTTTCTCTATTGCTTCCTCTATGCCGGCCGCTATTTGCGCTGTTTGTTCGTAATTTAATTTTGCGTACTCCTTTTGACTTCCCTGCAGATCTCTTTTGATAATTGCTCCCAAGTGTACACTAATACGCTTATGATCACTTCCGAGGCTTTACTTCCCCTCTTCGTATATTTCCATTATTGCGAGCTTGCTATGTATCCCCTGCAAGATTAAGCAGTAGTAGCCGGCACCCTGACCCCAGCGCGCTCTGGCGGTGGACTGCGTAAACCGGTTCATTCTACGATCCTACCTTCGGCGTGGCACCGGCGTCACGACGAAATCAACGTGGCCAGAAGGAGATTGTTGTGTGTCTGCCCTAGCCGAGCTTTGCATGACAAATAATAATGAATGCGGGACCAGGGTATCATCCATTCAGTAAAGAAGCAGATGAGAGAAAATAGTTCATGCATGTTGCAAGAGGTGATGCGCATGGCCTCTTACACCTTCTTCTTTCCTGCTGCTTCCTAAATATACAAATAATAATAAAAGACGTAGTCCCTCCTGCTTCCCCAGCGCCGAACAAGCTTTCGCCGCATTACCCTCGACGCGAGGAACACTTGAGCGGCGTGTGTTGGCCTGGTGCTGACGAGCGTGCCTAAGTTAACGTCTCGATGATTAGGCCGCCAGATGAATGGCTTCCTGCCGACGCTGCTGCCGCCCCGCTCATTCCGAAGCGAGCAGCTCCCCAGCGAATGGTCCTTCCGCTCGGCAAACGGGCTGTTCTTGTGCGCCGTGTGCCTAAAGCAGCAGCAGCAGCGCCTCTATTGTCCGCTCCTCTATTGTCTGCAACACTCCTGAAGGGCGCCAAGAGACCTCTGTGAGACAAACATCTCGTTACGATTCCCTCCAGACAACGACGGCGCTCCATTCCGGCGAATTATTTCTCAGTCCCGGGATACCGGAGAAGAACGGACCGTGTCTCTATGGGCGCGCCCCCCGCCTCTTCACACTCGCTCCGCCCAACTTCTTGGCTGCGGGGCGCTGATAAAGGCGATTACCGACCCTGTTTTCAGCGTAACCACGATTTGCTGCTGGTTGCTGTATCGAACGGTGGTTGTGGTGGTGGTGGTGCTGCTGCTGCTGTGGAGATCGGATGATGGAAACTATGCAAGTAGAGGGCGAAAGGAGCGTTGAAGGGGTGGCTTGGATGAACGAATGGTTGCAGTAATCGGTCTGTCGTAAGCGTCGCCGGTTGTTCTTCGTTGTTTGGTGTGAAAGTTGCTCATTATAGTGTGTCTCTGTGTGAGTTGACTCTTCGGGGGCCCTATTCGATGGCGATGGCGTTCCAATTTAACAACTTCATCCCCCCCCCCCCCCCGCCACTTCGTTTGTTTAGGCCGACAGCCCTTCGACAGAGTATGGGGAACCTGCGCTGCCAAGGTGGCACTGCAATTGTTCCATTCGGTGACTGAAAACTGCTTTTGTCAGCCGCTTGGGCCGCTGCAAACGCGAGAACACATTCTGCGCGATTAGATACCCGCGTTTGGCTGGCAACATTCATTGCCTAGCTTCTCTCGGCGTAGACCAGATAGCTGACGCATGGCACGTGCGTCTTCGACAGAGCGCGGAGGCTCACGCCAATAAGCGCCTGAAGGTGGCACGGAAAAGTACTAAGAGTATTACCCAAAACTGCTTGCTCTTCTCGCTAGGCCGTGTGTTATGGCGCTGCAATCGGCACCGCAAACTTCAGCGCAAGTTCCCCATTCTTCAGCGGCGCCTCGATCGCCCTTCTGCCCTGTTGACAATGAATAAAAAGTAACTGAGTGGCGCTGGGTTCGGCTTCTTCGTAACTTGAACAGGGTATGCTCCTGAGCTAGTTGGTTTTTTGTCAGACATCATGGAAATGCAGCGCTAACAGACGAGGACACAGTGAGGACACACACTCACACGTACTGTTAACTTTATTTTGAACGTGTCTTGATCCGCCCCCTATATTTGCGGGATACCGACGCGTAAGCGCCCCTACAACACAGATATAAAGAGGACGATCTGAAGCAGCCGCTTGTACTAAGACGGTTACCGTGAGCTTAACCCCGACAAAAAAAATAGCCCGGAAGCAATCGCAAGAAAAGCTTGCAATGTATGGCTGGCTCAAAAAATGCCAACGACTAACACAGCAAAAAGAATAGCAAGGAAAAAAATTAGTCATAAAAACAGGCAAATAGATGGCATAGATGAAGAAACAATTGGCATGGCAAATAATTTATGAAGCGGTAAAAAAATCCAGATTGTTGGCACACAATCCTTTTTTCCCATAAGATTCGGCCTTCGGACTTAATTTTTGATAAAGAGGGTAAGGTTTTAGTTTCCACGTTGCTCGCGTTATTTTGTTAATGGTCTCGTTGACCTTATGCCCTCCATTCATTAATTAATGCTGTTGCTCGCATTATTTTGTTAATGATGTCGTGGACTTTATGGCCTTTATTATTTAATAAAACCTGTATGTACAGTGCTGGGTGTTTTATAAAATTTTAATTCAGAGCGTGCACTCGCCATGTTTTTTCTGTGGTGCTCACCGGTTCCCACAGTTTGCCATAGAATATGCTAAATGACACCCGTCACACCTGTCATAATAACCAGTGGTTGCACTATGTTAATACTGCAGCCTCTTAATTGTGCCTAGGACTCGACTACATAGTTTTTCCTAAAGATTCGTGCGTTTTCGCGCGTTAAAACACCTGCAGCCACCGGCTTTCTGTAGATATTTGTCCTGAACGCTGTAAAAAAAATTATAAAGATTTTTTCATGCCAATGCCAGTCCACTTCGAACATTTTTCTTGCCAAACACTCACTTCATTGCATCCCCGCCTGCGTGCCTAAAGCTTGCCATATTCGCTCTAGATTTCAAGCCACTTCGCACGTCCGTCGATATTGAGCGCCTCGTTTGGTGTCACTCACTGTAGCTCTCACCTACTGACCTATTTATAAGCGACGGCGTGGAACCCGCTATATCGGAATGTTCAGCTCGTCCTCCCAAGAGGCATTTATTACGATTAAAGTAAAATAATATTAAGAAATAAAAGTTATGACAAACGATGTGAACAGAGGTGATAAATAAAGAAACACAGTGAAGAAGAAGTAACGGGAAATCCCCAAGGAATAAGGTACATTCGTGTCGGTCTTTTTCCACGCGGAGTGTTGTAAGAGTGTCGCCAAGAAGCTTTATCAAAAACCTAGTTCGGCGTGAATGCGCACCGGTTCCTTCAATGTTAAAAGAAGTAAAAGGCGCCAGAGCCGCGGACGTGCCATCCAGATGTCAAACCTGAGCCTTACTTAGCAGCACTGCCGCTAGAATAATGGGCGGCGTGCCCGGCGTTGGGGCGCGTCTTCGGGTAGGAGAAGGGAAGAATTGGTTGGAGACGTGGTTCCGATGAAATTTATACAAAATATTTACATGATGGCCCGTATGAGGTCAAAAACGAGAGGTAAAGGATGAAAGTGCTTAGAAAGTCATGAGAGGTACCACTTTTCACACGCATCATTGCCATGCCATTTTTTACAGGTTCCCTCATGTCTGGGTCTCTAGATGGGGACTACAGTTTGTTCACAAGCTTTATGGTTTATGGGGGTTTAACGTCCCAAGGCGACTCAAGCTATGAGAGACACCGTAGTGAAGGGCTCCGGAAATTTTGACCACCTGGGGTTGTTTAACGTGCACTGACATCGCACAGCACACGGGCCTCTAGAATTTGGCCTCCATCGAAATTCGACCACCGCGGCCGGGACTGAACCCGCGTCTTTCGGGCCAGCAGCAGAGCGCCGTAACTACTCAGCCACCGCGGCGGCCGTTTGTTCACAAGCGTCGAATGATATTTCGGCTGCTGATGCTACAAGCGGCACCAAGCACACAGCCTTGACGGAAGACAGAAGGGAAGCACTGCTGGTATGCACTAAACGGGCCTTCCATTGTCCACCCCTCAGGACGGGGTGGCGGGTCAACGCAGCTGGCAAGGATCACTTGTGCAGAATTGGATAGGAAAAAAACGCCATTGCTTTTCCACAAGAACGGGCCAAGGAGCAGCCGCCGCCCTAGCACGCCAAAAAAGCACAGGATGCCCTTGTGGAAGTTGGACGAAGAGGGCGAAGAGGGCGAAGAAGCTACTTTTCTCAGATCCGCTGTTCCAAGCTTTTTTGCCAGCATCCTGGCACAACAACGGCAACGCTATTAAACGGCTAACTCCTTCTACAGGGAAACAGAGTCATGCGGGTCTCCTTCGTATTGCGAAACACTGTTTGTGCTTATCCGCAAGGACGCCTTAAGCTATGGGGGGTTCGTACGATATTCAACGACAGCTGGATAAGGCGAAGCCAGCTTGGATTGCGAAGCATTTTTTCTCATCGCCATGGTGTCGACGCTTTCGCTTTGACGATTTCTGATTGCATTAGTGCATGTGTGTCTCTGTGCCTCGGAACAGAAAAGAGGAATAGACGACGCTGGGGCTCATTGGACGTGCCACAGCGGCTCACAGCGACAGCATTTAGCACGGAAGAAGAAGAAGCAGATATATCTCTCCAGCAACGTTGCAAATTCTGTAAACGCAGCGCCTGTGTCTTGGACGCTCCGCCGTAGTGGGTATGTGCCATCTTTCAGGCCAACCAACGTTCAGCGTATAGCATCCTTGTGCTTAATTAGCGCGAAAGAACAATTCTGATGGGTAAACGCCGAGCAAGATCTTGTGACGTTGGGGGGGAAGGGAGGTTTACGAAGCTCTTGTGGTGTTTGAGCGTTTTCGTTGTTTGCGTATTTTTACCAATTTTAAAATAAATAAAAATAAAAAATATCTGCGACTGGAATTTTACGTCGTAGGGGCGCGAACAGATCAGCTTCGCTGGTCGTAGCGTGATAGCTCTATGCTATCGCCGCAGCCAAATACGCCTCGCATTCGAACACACTTTCGCGCTGTTCATTAAACATCATCTTAGTCATCAAGTAATAATGATATGGAAACATTATTCGCGCTTTGACCTAAGCAGCGGTGAAGAGATATGCTCTGCATGCGTTGTCCGGACAACGCTGAGACAGATACCCGGCACTACAGCCATACTACAGCCATACAGCCGCCCGTATTTGAGATTCTAGCTTTGCTCTTTTAGACTAGGTGAGGTGGGGATAGGCAGTCTCGTACATATTAGTGAGACGACAAAAGCTTGCGCCAGGTGAACTGCGTCCCTTTTTTTTATGCTGTGGTGCCTATGGTAGATGCGTCGGAGCATCCTGGTTATCGCTGCGTAGTTGTTGCGATCTTTTGGATGGCCATGATTCCGCTGTATGAGAAAGGTGATGAAGAGAGACTTAATAAGAACGGAAAACTGGGTGAGTTGGAAGGGAATCATGATTAACTGCGCAAAGAAACGAAGACCGAGAACAAGAAGAAAGGAAGAGAGACTTCTAGCTTGTATAGTCGGTGTATATTTTCCCTGACAACATAAACAGCGCAGTAACACAGGGGCTCTAATGAGACAGGCTGTGTTAGAGAGAGATGAGATGTTATGAGAACATTGCATTGCAAAGCGTATAAGCTTCACATGATTAACCACAACCTTCTCCAAACGCACGCTCATCAGGATATGTATGGGATATTGTTCGTGACCTCAGACATTACTTTGTCCTTGCGAAGAAACAATTGCCTGTGGCCTGTGTGGCCTACATGCCTCAGCAAGAAAGGTCAGCTAGTATCTCTATTGTACCAATACGCAGTAAATTTCAAATGCAGTGTGGTTTTGTGGTAGCCTCTTGACAAAGAAAGCAATGCTACACAAGTTCCGTCTTCCCGGAAGACGTCGACTTGTAGCACCATTCGAGTGGAAAGTTTCTGGTGCAGTGACCCATTCGGCCATTGCAGAACTTGTAGGCGTAATGAGTATCCTAGACGCGCTTACAATACCAGGTTAAACGTGCTTCCAAACACTAGCCCACTCTACCGCAGGTTTAGCGTAAGCCGCTTAGGTTCTGCACTTATGATTAGCGGTGACTAACCCATGCGGAACTGGCTATACCTTTGTTTTAAAACCCGGGGATTTATGCAGTATTGCGTGTCTTCGAACTCAAGCATACGTACCGGAGTTTGTGCAGCGGCCGAGTACAGCGCTACTCGCAGCCGACCAACAAGCTTATGGAAGCCTGAGTACACGGGACCGAACCTGGCCGCGGCGGCCGCGTTTCGATATATAAGAAACGCAAAAGCCGCCCACGTGCTGTGCAATATCAGCGAGCGCTCGAAATATCCTTAGCTCCTAGAAATTATGAACGAGTCCTTCGATACGACTTCTCTTGCTTTGTTTCATCTTTCTCTCCACTCCATCATATCTTCCCTCCTGTCATGGTTGCATCGGAAAGTGAGACAAATACTGTGCTCTTCTTTTTGCCCCAAAACAATTTATAATTTTCCAGACACGCCCCAAGGCGCTAAAGCACCACAGTAACAGCAAATTATGCGTTTAATGTCTCTCACTTAGCCGCTGAAACGAACCAAGCTGTCAGCTCACGAACAACCGCACAGTTCCTGACGGCGAGATACAGTACAACTTCGTTCTTTTTGGCTTTTGAGGCCCCAGGTTTGACGGTGAATGATCGCCCGCTTCGCGTTGTGTTTGTTTGGTGTGGCGCCTCGTAACCATGAACTACGCTGTCCGTGTCTTGTTCTCATTTCTACAGCTAAGTCTCGACTTTCTCTCTTTAGGTATTTCCTTGGGACCACCGAAAATGAGTTTCGACTAGTACTTGAATCTATCAACGTAAAAGTAAAAGACTTGCAGAGAAAAATATAATGCAGGTAGGAAAAAATAATTTCAAAGAATTTTACGGCAGGCTGTTTTACATTTTTTTGACGAGAAAACCGTGAAAATTCATTTTGCGTAATGTGTTCTTTGCACTCGCATTTACGAGCATCGAGTCGTTAATTTTCTCTTAGTTCTTCCAGCAAGGAAAAGTATGTCGCTTTCTTCCAGTCCTTCTTGCATGTGCAGATGTTCCTCGAAAAGCTTATAGAAAAGACCCCTTTGGCATGTTTGCGTTTCAGTTTCTCATTTGCATACTTACAGGAGCACTGCAACGGAGTGGTCGGTTTTCTTGTGTTTGATGTTTCATATCATGTATGAGTATCGTTGCCTCGATTACACTCTGCTAAATTGCTTCTCGTTGCCTCCTTCGCTCAAAGATCTTTCAGGTCTAACAAGAAAAAACAACAGTTCATGGCTGCGCAGGTGAAAGTGACATCAGTGTCCCGGAGGATTCATGCTCCGATCCAAGCAAAGTGCAAAAATCATAGATTGATAACCAACTAAAAACACTGAGAATCATGAATGCATTCTCTTGGGAAGGCGCAAATGTCGGCGTTGCTTTCGAGGAAGCAAAAAATTAGCGTTTGCCTCGAACTGAAGCCGTTTCTAAACCGTGCAGCAAAGCAACCGAGGTCAGCGGCCCAATTTCCTGCGTATTTTTCGTCGTATGCGATCATTTATACCAATTTCTAGAAAATCGCAACAACCTTTCGTGGAATTCCTTGGCGCCTACAACTGGCATCGCAAGCGGTTTGCCGCCGTTTAAGGGTCTTCTCGTTGCCAATGAGGCGCGCACTGAGACCTCCAAAAAACGAACGAGAAAATTCTCATGATAAGACCGCCGGTTTCAATTTTTATACAGCCACAGGATAGGCGCTCTAGTTCGCGACGTCTTGTCTTGCAGCCTCGGCGCTCGCTACAATAACTGCTACATTTAAGTTTCCACGTTTTTGTCCCATTTCTTTTACCGCTCAGTTAATGGAACATAGTCATGCGACTGCTTTCTTTCTAGCTGCGTTCATTCCCTTGTCCAAGCTAGAAGTAAGCATCTCATCGCTGTTATACTGGCGCGCGTTCCACGGCCTAGACTTTACTTACGCCTTCATTTGCGGTTGGCATACGAAGACAAGGCTGAAGGAACTGGGGATTTTTTTCTCACCGCAGATATACAGTAGGAGAGCATTTTCGTTTACACTTCACTTCGTTTTCGTTTTTATGCTGCTATTTTGTGAGCGTAATTATTTTTGCCGAGTTTATTGCAGTGTTTCTTTAGTGTCTTAGAAATCTATTTCGTTGCCTATTAAATGCTTTATTATGCTTTCTCTTCACTTCTTTGAATCTTTTTATCCTCATTATTATGTTACGACACTGCAGCAGTGATTTTCAAGGTTCATTTCATGGCTCCAAGCTGACACGGCGTGAAGTTTAACTGTTTATGTTGCGCAGTAAATACCCATCGCGCGACGTTTATGCCTTAACGCCATGACTATTTGCATTTAATTTTGTCAGCAACATACTGGCGGTGCGGGCAGGGCACTTTATTTCTTCTTTCTTTGTATAAGCCGTTTCTAACATATGTCAGAAACATACTCAGATATTTATTGTTACCGCAAGTGCGTGTTGTGCTACATGAGCCATGAGATGGCATCAGCCGACTGAAAACCATGAGTTCACGAAGTTCATAGCTCGAGGTGCTTGGGCCTAAGTGCATGGTAGCATGCAAAGGTGTGCCACAGGCATGAGGGTACATTATCAAGGTGCCATTCGATAAATGAATATTAAGCATTGGTTGAACCCCAAAGTCGAATTTCAGCATTAACGATGCCCTCTCCTGCCATCGACAATTTAAGCGCAGTAGGGCAGCATTACGTGCATACCTCCAACCCGCAGAAAATAGGCAGGCCTCTTTTGAGGATTCCGCAAAGATCAAGGGATTGACAGACAAGCAAAAGCTTACGTACATGTCATTTTCAGCGAAAGCACCTACTCATCAGGCACGCTCAAGGAGATCACACGGCGATATAAATTGAATTGAACCTAATCTCCTGCGAAACCAGTCCTCTAAATCCCCTCCCGTGCTTCAGAACCTATGCGATAAGGAAATGCCGAGCTGCGACTTCACCATCCACTTACGAGGAACTCTGTTTCAGGATATTCCTTATGAAGAAATTGAACCGAGGCTCTGCAAAAAAGAAAATCAATCCTCGAGTTTTACTTTTTCTTAAGCATTGATTCCCTTCATGCGCATATTAAATTCTCGCTGAATGTAGTAGCCTTAAATTCACTTTTATATTAAAAAAACAGCACTGTTATAGCATTTTATAGAACTTTTTCTCGCATACTCTGCTTGCGGGTTTTCTTGGAAGATTCATTATTGCCTATCGTGAAGTGACATAAATAAAAGCAAAAAATACCGAAGAAAACACCCGGTTTCTGAAAGCTTTCTAGTCTTCTGCACAATGAAAGAGTAAAAAAAAATGTCGCTGTTCTTCCACGCTTCGTGAACTAAGTGCTTGGTCTTGAAAAAATATTTTAATTGAGAACGAGCACATAAAAAAAACGTGATATCGAGCTTTCACAGAAATATACCAGCTCACCAAGAAAAATGAAAATTCAAAGATAGTAGGTGTAATAGCTGTAAAAGTAATCTCAAACTTCGTTAAATGAGTGCAAAAGCCGCGAGCACCGTTACTCACCCTCCGCAGTCATCAAAACTAACTTTGAGCCCGGGGACCCGTCCAAGAAGCGGACGCTGATTTCTCAGGGGATATCTGTCGTTCGCGAACTGACTTTTGAGCTCATCCACAAATTGAGATCCAGCAATAGACAGCCCCGTCATCGGCACGAAGCCAGCGTGGACGGAGGCTTCTCAGAAACCATCTCAAGCTCTTAGCCGTTGCTTCTTTTATATTTATTTCTTTTTTCTCTATCTTTCACCGAGCTTATCAGAGGGAAAAGCTTCAAAAAGAAATTTACTGGAGCTGCACATTGAAAGAACGACCGCTTTTCTTAAGCGCAGTACATGCGTGCAGCAAAAATTGGCAAAACGAAACAAGATACAGCGTTGGAATGGTTTCAGGGAACCAGCCACCGTCCATGTAGGTGTTGAAACGGGGACTCGCCGTTAACATCCAGAACTCGGCTCGATTTTTCTTTCCTTCGCATTCTTAGACCCGTCAAGGCGCCTCCATTTTTCAGGTTTCGAAAGTGCGGAATGTAAAAGTTCCTTCTGTTCTTTTGGATACGCTGGTGTTTGCCAGAGCGAAGAGGCATGTTTCGTCGAGAGGACGTTATGTCGCTCGTCTGTCCTTAAAAGCTGTCAAACAGAAGATGGAAGACCAAGCGCTCTCATACAACCTTGTAGACTCGCCGTTCTGAATTTAGTTTCTGACGGTACGGAGAGAAGCCCATCCATGTGCTCATCCTAACTTGTTTGTTGCTTGTTTGTGAGCTTTGTTTTTTGAAGTGAACCCTGTTGAGATCTGTGAGACCCACTGTCCTGCCTACATGCTAGTCACGACTCTCGCCAACATAGCAATAATCTTTTCCCGAAGATAAAGAACGCCTGAGCTCTTGGTTATGAAATAGTACTGGTGACGCTCTGTCCGCCGGAGGACGATTACTGTACATCGGTGTGTTTTGGACGAGCTGGCAGACTTTCTGCCGGTTCTGGGAAAAAAGAATTCAAGGTAGATTTGTGCAGTTAGGTCAGATTCGATTTAGGAGTGCTAGCACGTCGGCGTTCATTTGTAATCCGGTGTTGGGATCCATTATCACGGTTGACTGCATGGTTCACTCTGCAACGGTTTCCTCATTCCTCTGCGCACTTGCGCATAAATCCAAAGTGACATGTGCCTCCCACCCTCAAAATGACATTCCTGTCGTAAATAGTATCTTGTGTTTTTGTTTTTGTTCTGATATATCATTCAAGCGTCCTGTATCTTGTTTGCTGATTTTGCTGTTTTTGAATTTGTTGATTTGTATTGTCCACTCCTGCCTGAGGCCTGATAATAAGGCTGGCAGTACCTGCTAAATAAATAAATATTTATTCAAGGATGGAAGTTGTTTGGATGTCGCCAATGAGCTAATGACCATATACACAGAACTGCCCATTCTATACTCTGCATTCATATATCCCTGGCAGTCATCCTGGTGCAGATGTGCAACAGTTTAGGGATGCGCAACTGCCCTGCGATGGCAGGTGCTGCCATCGCTGAGGCTTGTGAGACCCACGTTGAAGGAAGCCACGAGTCACGGAGACCAAGGTGCACAGGCGAATGTTCTTATCTTTTAATTTGTAGTGCCAATCAATTGGAGAGTAATGCTGCGATCAATCTGTCGCTTAACAAAAATCTGCCGCTTAACCACGCCACCGGTGGGATCCGAACCCACGACCTCCGGATATGGTTAGTTTTTATGCTGCTTTAAAAGTAATTTTCGTTAAGCGACAGATGAATCGCAGTATTATTCTCCAAATGATTGGCACTACAAATTAAAAAAAAATAGAAACATTTCTTTGTGCACCTTGGTTTAGGTGACTGTTGGCTTCCTTCATGTGTTTGTCAAACGAGCTCCTCATTTCATTTGCCTTGTCGCTCACACCACACACACACACACACACACACACACACACACACACACACACACACACACACACACACACACACACACACACACACACACACACACACACACACACACACACACACACACACACACACACACACACACACACACACACACACACACACACACACACACACACACACACACACACACACACACACACACACACACACACACACACACACACACACACACACACACACACACACACACACACACACACACACACACACACACACACACACACACACACACACACACACACACACACACACACACCCCACACACACCCCCACCACACACCACCACACCACCACCACACACCCACACACCACACACCACACACCACCACCCACACACACACAACACACACACAAAAAAATATATATATATATATATATATATATATATATATATATATATATTAGCAGACAAGGTAAAGAAAATGAGGGGCTCGTTTGACAAACTTAAGGGAGCCAACAGTCACCGAAACCAAGGTGCATAAGGGAATGTTTAATTTTTTTTCTATGTGTAGTGCTGATCAATGGGATAACAATCCTTAGATTAATATATCGCTTAAAGAAAACTACTTATAAAGTAGCAGAAAAAACAACCATACCGCCGGTGGGATCTGAACCCAAGACCTCCAAATATCGCGTCCGGTGCTCTACCAACGGATCTACTGCGACGGCTGTCCATCTGCTCCTATCTGCTGCTATCAATTTATCCGCACATCCCCCCTTGGAATGCTCGTTGTTTTCTGTTATTGACTGCCAAAAACGGTCCCCGTTGGCATTAGGCGCCAGTCTTAACTACTCGGCGCAAGTGCAGCACAAATTTTAAAACAAAGGATTAGCGATGGATCAGAAGGTGCGACCAGCCCGATCAAAAACTTGAAGGGGACAATTCAGCTCTACTGAGAGGCTAGTGTTACTGGGTTGGTACACATACATGCAGATCTAGTAATTCTCTACTATACATTCGTAGACACCCCGGAGTTCTCATACCACTCCTCATGCAGTGGTGCAGCGGTTAAGTGATGCGGTGGTGCAGCGATTAAGCAATGCACCACTGCCCTGCGATGGCAGGTGCTGCCATCAGTAGGTCTTGTGTGACCCAAGTGGTCCTTCCCGAGCAACCTCTCGCGACGAATTATTAATTTAACTTCCACGGTGGGCAGTTTGCTCACAATTCTGTCAGCTGGTTGCGAAGACACCTGAAAGCCACGTGACCTATACTCCATTTCAAACATCAAGTGCAACGCTGTGAAGGCTACGGAAGTAGTTCGGAAAAAAAATAAAATAAACAGAGGTGTATCACACCGCGCTGTTCTGTGACCGTGTGCTCTAACGCGATGCTCGGGAGAATCGACATGCAACTAGGGGTGCGTGGGTTCAAATCCCGCATGGTGAAACTTTTTTTTCGCACATTTTTTTCATCGCAAGTTACATTCTGCGTGACTTGAATGAGAAATCACGTTTTGTTCAGAATCGCTTGAATATTATGCCGCGTTCTGAAATGAACTGCATACATCTGTTCATTTGATGCATACCGCGTTAATGTGAGCTGTCCGAAATCCGTGGTCAGTGAGCTCGCACCGGCTTTTGGTCAGCAGTGGCGGTTTTCTTTTTGTGAAAAGATTTGTGGGAAAAGATGACGTTCATTTGTCGGGTTTAATTATCACAGTGGTGGGTGCTCCGCCGTGCCCCGATTAACAAGTGGCCGTCTGCAACTTTTGATTTTGCCGTTGCCGAGGAACCCACTCCTTTGTGGGCCTCTCTTAAGACATCTGGCATGCTATGAATTGTTCCGTGCAACCGATTAGCGGCAGATCCCGTTTTCGCCAAAAGATTCTAGGACCGACTTTGGCACTGTGCTGTAGAGTAGCACAAAGGATTTGGCGAGAGCCATTATTTTTAACTGATCGTAAAGTTGAGAAGGAAGATGTCTGTTAATTTATAAAACTGGTTTATCATACATGAACGCTGAAAACATTTTCTAGACTTCCTAATCACCTATTTTGTGACGGTATATATGCAACATTCTTGCGCATATCAGCGATTCTTTGGTTCTTGTTAAGATATTTTCGATCTTAAGCAAAGCGCGTTTTCCTTTGTCATTGAAAAGAGAGCTTATAAGAGGGCTATGATATGCGGCAGAAGAGCAGTATATTTAAACTGATTGGCCAAATTATCTATACACACACCACCCCAATATGGCCTGTTTTCCCGTGTTAAGTGTTAAATTTAGAACATAGTCTTGATTCACACAGTGACAGAAAATAGTACTGCCTCAAGAGTTACAGATTTGTTGTCGTGCACAAATGTATATGAAGGCAATACAGAGGCAAGTCAGCTTTCATTTTCAAATCGTAAGTTGAGCAAACGTGTCCAAATCCTTTGTTTGTCCGTTAAAAACAAAATAAAAGTGGTCTGTCAGGAGGTACACGAAATGTACTGATGGAGGTCAGCATCAGCGCTGTATGCGAGGTAAAGACTCTTGAGCACTATTCTTGCTGAATTTCTAAGGCCATCCTGAGCGCTCCAAATTTGGCATTCCTGGTTAGGTATTTCAGACGCCTACGCAAGCGCAATTTCATCGCTGCAGGGGTGTCTATCTCTTCCGGGCCAGGTTGTTTTCTGCACATCATGTAACTACATTATCTCACTGGATACGGGCAAAATATTTGAAGTTTTGAGCGAACAGGTTGACCGGTATTTGGCCGCCTCTATGAAAAGAAACAGTATGAAAGACAGTTCCTTATTCATTTTTTTATTTACTTATTTCGATGCTCAGAAGCCGCTTAGGACTTACAATAAAACGTTCTGGCTGAAAAAAACTAAAGGCCGCCACCATCTGGAAGACGAAGTAACGAGCGTTAGCTGTTTCGTTTACTATGCAATGAAAGCGAAGAAGAACGCGCCACTCGTCTCGAGAAACGGAATTATTAATACCCTCTGAAACGGGGTGGATTACCCCCATGCTCGGCTACGCGTGCACGCACGCCGCATAGCGGAGCAATCGACGCCTAGCGACATCTATCAGAGAAGTTACGATGCACGTCTAGTTCTCGAGTTGCACCCCCTCAAGATACGTCCCAAACGAAATTTGCTGCGTTTGGGGGGTCAAGGTGGGCCTAGAATTCGGCTTGCGGTGCGATATGGTAACGCTTCATTTAGTAATTGCATGTGTACAATGAAGCTTGTTATTTAATTGTGGTTTAATTTCTATACCACAACCCATAGGGTTTTATTTGCCTACAAACTCGGTACACAAAGGTCCCCGTATAGGTCTCTCTTGTTGTTAGAGTAAAAATAACGGAACAAATGTATACATACTTGGCATACCCGGTACCTGATACCCGATACCTGATTTATATCTGCTGCGGGTCCTTGGATCCAAGATATTAAACTTATTTTTGGAATACGGCGGAGTGCTTGGCTTGAAACACTCTGGCACGGGTCGGCCCGGGGCATATTAGCGCGCGCCTTTCCTTCCTGTCTTCGCTCTCCTATCCTTTAACTCTCAAGCTGCGCACGTGCAGCTTTTTTCCGTTGCCCCCTTTCTTCCTCTCGGAGAAAAATAAATTTGACTTTGACTTTGACTTTGACTCTCCTACTTTCAGCACGCGGCAGCGATCGCGGCTCGGCTTGAGCCAGTAGGCAGGCCCGTTCACTTTCCTTTTCTTCCTATCAGCAACTGCAGTAACACTATGCATACATAGCGGTCCCGTAAAGGGACAGTATTCCGACCCGTTACAGGATATTTTTTGGGCGTGAAGGGGAACGCAATGGGGCGGCACAACCAATTTTAATGGCTGCCATCTTGTATTCGAGAAACCGAAACTACGCCGCCATTTCGTCCCCTGATACTCGCATAGTTCCACCTCTGCTCAGCATATTGGACCGTGACGTCATTATTAGCACGCGGCAGGTAGTTGTATCTACAATGCTATTGTAGATCGCGCTGCAAGTCTCAATGCGAGATGTGCTGTTTTCTACTTGTTGCCACAGATGGCGCTGTGATCTCTGGGTGGTACACGGAAAAGCACGAACAGTCTCTCATAGCAAAAGGGCGAAGAGATGCCGGGATAATGAAACAGGGCACTGTGGGGGTACAACAGGTATGAAGTCCTCAGAGGTATTTGGAAAGGAATAATGGTACCGGGGCTTACTTTCGGGAATGCGGTTCTATGCTTAAGGGCTGAAGTTCAGTCGCGATTAGAAGTAAATCAGAGAACTGTCGGAAGATTAGCACTAGGTGCCCACGGGAAAACCACAAACGAGGCAGTACAGGGGGATATGGGCTGGACAACGTTCGAAGCACGTGAAGCTCAGAGTAAAGTACTATACGAAGAACGACTGAGGAAATTGGACGATAACAGGTGGGCAGCTAAGGTATTTAAATACCTGTACAGAAAGAGCGTTGACACACAGTGGCGGAAACTAACCAGAAAGCTGGCCAGTAAGTTTGCCAGAGACGAGGAAGGAGAAATAAAGAGCATTAAACGACAGGTTAAAAACGTCGAAGGTAAAAATTGGATAGATTCAATAGCAAAGAAGCATAGTGTAGAACTATATCGATGCTGGAAAAGGCAGATCAGGAAGGAAACGTTTTATGATAACTCAAGAGGCAGTGCCCTCCTATTTGAAGCTAGGTCAGGGTGTCTTAGAACGCGCAGCTACAGAAAAAAATTTAACGAAGAAGATGACACATGTGCTGTATGTGGTAAATCTGCAGAAACAATAGAACACCTCATCCTAAAATGCGATGGTATCCATCCCGACGTCGATGCAGGCACAGTCACTCTTCCTGAGGCCTTAGGGTTTAGAGATAACAATAGTCTTACATATAAATCTGCGGTGGAAATTAGCAAAAAGCGATTGGAGGATTGGTGGCACAAAAGCAAGGAGGTGACATAAGTAAAGTGTAGGAAGACGTTTTTTTAAAGGAAATGGCGAATTGTATTAACAACTTACAGCAGAGTAAAAAAAATAAAGGAAAAAAAAACTGAACATAGTGGCAACAACCACTGCCCCGTTTCAAAGGGGACGCTCATACCTTCCATCCATCCCATCGGTACGAGACCCCCATGAAATCCCGATATGTGATGAGTAGTTGCTGCCACAGATGGCGCTGTGACCTCAGGTTGGTAGCAGACCTCACGAAATCTCGAAACGTGATGACTAAGAGCTAACGCTCTTAAAATAATGCTCAGAAAATCATGCCTTAAGATAACGTTCAATAACCAGTAGGGTCAATTTAACATTTTGCCACTGGAGTATTGCTTGCTCCAAACCTTTAAATATATGGTATACAGCATCGGCGCCAGAAACTGCCATTAGCCAATGAGAAAAAAAATCGCAGTATTTCTTCCACTGCCAGAAAGTCCCGGTACTGTTGATCACCTAGTTCAAAAGCGAGTGATAATTTTCCAGAAAATCGTGAGATTCCTGTCGCGTAAGCGATGGAAAAATGAGAAAAACTACGATAGTAACAAATAATTGCTGATTAGTGCTCAAAACATGAGATGTCTGCACACCAGTACTGACTTCAATTTATTCTACATCACTTTTCAACATCGGCTCAACCTTGATATTCAGAGTTTGCACATAAAACGAAGCATTCCCCGAGATCAGTTCTTCACACTTTCCATGTTAAAGCTATATTGAGTCCGTCATTACCATGTTCTTCCTACTGTGGACGTTAGAAGAGCGGAGTACTTTCCAGAAAAGGTGAAATATCTTTCAAAAAGCCCAAGTTCCTTTCATGACTAGCTTTACATGACTCGATACCTCTTGCATCAAACTTGCCACTTTTCTTTCCGCAAGCCTACACAAGGCACCGACAACATACCACACCGTCCGAAACACAAGATCACTGCTATACGTCATCGCCTGTTCGAATGAAAACGCTTGACAAAGCCACAGTGGTGTAATAGTAGCGCTCTAAGAGCTCTAACAGTACCCTCTGGGCTCAGTGAACATCCAGGTCATTTCTTCTTTAAGTCCTACACGCCCGTCTCCATGTCATCCTGGAAAAACATCGTATCACACTAAGGACTCCTCCATTTATGCCTAGTAGCGGTTAGAGTATGTGCGTAACCAAGACGTGCGGCTCAATGGCTAAAGTGAGTGGGGGAGTAAGTTAGCGATACTGCCGGCAAAACATAAGAAGAGTGACGCCGAGAGTGACGGGCTGATCTCGGCGAAAGAGGCGTCGACGCAGGCAAGAGGGAAGAATGCGCGGTAAAGTGAAATTGCTCCCGATGAAAAGAAAAACACACAGGAAATCTGACAGCCAGCAATATAAGCAGGTCGTCCCAGGTCTTCCCTCGAGGGACGGTGGGGAGTCTCCCGCAATCCCGGTGCGAGAACAACGGAAGTGGTGCGGATCCGACCAACATCGGCACCGAAGGTGGCGCTGGCAGCATCAGAACTCGTTACCGGCATAGTGATGAGGCAACCGCAACTCGTCCGCGCCGGGGAATAAGATCTCCCAGGAAGCTGCATTTGCCCACGGGACATCGTAAGCTGCATATTTCCCCAACTCCCTCCCTCTTTCCCTGTAACGACTTTCTCGCTCTCAACTCAACACGCAGCAGGGTAGAGAGGCAGCGCTGCGTTCTATTTGGGTTTGGCGTCAACTTCCCATCTCTCTTTGTCGCGCTGATGAGGAACCGGCGATGGAACAAGAGGCTGCTGCGGTGGCTTAGTGTATTCCCCGAGTACTTCTATGCTCTGTGCTAATGCAATATCCATGCAAGGAGCAGTGCTGCTTTTGAGTGCTGGAAAGGCCATTACGTCGTATCCCGTTTGAGGAAGAGGGATGAAGACCGGAAGATGGATTTGCATGCAGTGCTACGCAAAGAGCTCCGGCCGAACCTGAAAACAGTTCTGTACGTACATACACTAGATTCACGAGAATATGTGGGAGCGTCTGTTTGATTGCTTCCGTTTTGCCGGCTTTCCTGATATCGATGTGTCGCTGCAGAGAAACTGATGCTACAGCTTGGAAAACAGGACGATTACAATTGCAAATTTTCTCCACTGAATTCATGCTATGGCGGTCGCGTTCAGGATCCACCAAGCATGCACCTTTGGGTTTATTTGGACTGGATAATAACTTGGTTCACGTGCTCCGGGTAAGCAGAAAAATAACAAAAATAAACACAAGCGAATGAGGGAGCCACGCTTGCGAAGGAAATAGGGAGAGCCGTCGCGTGTTTTCCTGCACTTGGCGGGTGTTGTGTCAGGATTATGGTGAGCAGGCGGACTCGCAAACATGCTTTGCAATGCTGAAATTTCAAATCTGCCGTAATCCCTCGGCTCTCAAACCCAGCGCAAACTGGGCTGAAATTGACTGCCACTTCGAGCACGCTCATAATCTTGTTTTTGAAAACCAAAGAACAACATAATTGAAATGAATATCGAAACTATATTCCCCTCAACAGTAACTGCGAACAGCTTGTGAAACGATCCTCAAGCACGTTTGTCGAATCTCTTTTCTTTCTGATTTTAATAATCCCTCTCATTTTTCCTATCTTCCGAACGACAACACTGCTTCTGATGGACGCTTTTTGTTGGCTAATTTTGAAAGGTTATCAGCGACGTGTTTTTCGCTTCCAACTAAAGAGAGTGCCATAATCACGATTATGTTACCGAAAAGAGGTGGAAAAGGTGCAGTGCTATGATCAATGACTGGACGGGAAATTACAGCAAAGCAGGAGCCCGCAGGATGGCAGCCGAGAGGAGAAAAAGGGGTTTATTCTTAAATTAAAGAAACCACTTTAAAAAGTCCGCAGTGATGAAACGCGCTTGAGAGTGCTGCTAAGTAAGAGTTTCAATCATATAGTTAAAATGCAACGAGAAACGACAATTGGTTTATGGGTTTATGGGTGATTTAACGTCCCAAAGCGACTCAGGCTATGAGGGACGCCGTAGTGAAGGGCTCCGGAAATTTCGACCACCTGGGTTCTTTTGCGTGCACTGACATCGCACAGCACACGGGCCTCTAGAATGTCGCCTCCATCGAAATTCGACCGCCGCGGCCGGGATCGAACCCGCGTCTTTCGGGCCGGCAGCCGAGCGCCATAACCACTCAGCCACTGCGGCGGCTAGAAACGACAATTGTCCGATGTGGAACGGGGTGACCAATAACATTGAGCATCAAGTTTACAGCTTTAACTCGGGGAAATTCTACGTACTAAGGTCCCATTCACAACAGAAGTATTCAATTTTGTTCATTTGATTCCCCGTTTTTGATGCAAAAACACTGTCAATAACTCTGCAGTGCTAATTTTGTCAGTTTTATGCAGTGGTTGAAGATATCACAACTAACTATATTTACTACACAAGCTATTTAAACATACACAAGCTGAGAGAAGATAATGAGGAGATAAGAAAGATCGCAGGGGTGGATGAGTTTGAAGATAACTCGTTTTTCTCAGTGAATGGAAGGGTGCAAATTGACGACAGACAGCTGAAAGTCGTCATGAATAAAAAGGTGCAAACAGAGACTGCGATAGCACCAGCGGCATAAAAAAAAAGAACGGTGCAAGTCGCGGCGTGACCATCGTACTGATCACAGGTGTGAACAGATGATTAATAAAAGCCATTATATTTAGCTACTGAAAGATCGGAAGTTGTCAAACAGACTTGTGTGACTCATAGCTGTCGAATTGTGTCCACGGAAATTTGTGTCAACCGATTTGTAGATCATTGGACTTCTTAACCAAACTAAACACTTTCCTGCATTACCTTTCGATGCACATTCAACCCAACACAATGACTGAATATTTTTATTGTGTCTTAATTATTTTATTGAACTATTTTCTGCATATTTTTCTTTCCGCCTTACTACCTTAAATCCCCTTCTTGACACAGTGTAGCATGGTAGCCCTGTTTAAACACCAGCGAAATTATCTGCCTTTAATGGAACAACTTATTCTCTCTATATTTTTCACTGAGAAATCTGCACTGAAGACCGGCCGGTCGTACGCAGAAGGCTGCAAATAAAGCGCTCATTTAATTGTTGCAACGGAAATGCGCTAGCGGCGTGAGTCCCGCAAATAGCTCCCCTTGTTTTTCATATAGCCCTGTCCATTCAAGGAAGTGTCGGTGAAATGTTCCACACCCATCAGACGTGAAATACAGCTGTTTAATGTATGGCGTGTCACCTTCTTGAGGCGCTTTTCCTCCCCGTCACAGACAAATAAGCGTGTACACGGAAAAGACAAGAACTTGCATGTTGCAACGAGGCAACCGCAAACTCATGTGCAGAATTAATTTGTTCTATTGTAGACAGAGCTACACTACGCCACTCAGTCGTGCACTTCGCCGCGAGCATGGGAGGCCGATAGTGCGCATGCGCGAAAGCAGAGAGGAGCAGCAGGTGCGCGGCGCATGACGTCAGAGTTCGCCGCCGCCGCCGTCGCGCAAGGAGCAGCGCAGGCCCGACTACGCCCACCGGCTCCGCGCGTGAATACGCATGCGCGGCAACCGGAAAAGGGCATCAGGTGCGCGGCGCATGAAGTCAGAGCTCGGCCGCCGCCGCTGCCGCGTGTGGCGTCGTGTGGATAAACTGCGCATGTGCGGCTGTGTGTGTAAAAGCTGAGGTGATACGACTCTTCGTATGGGTAAAGAAAAGGAGACTCCAGACGGCAAACTGTGAGCCACGTGGCAGTCATTACGGCTACATCTGCGAACACGACACCCGCGCAGCTAATCACTACGTTAAAGGCAAATATCATTCCTGAGGACTCCCGGCATAGGTCCCGTCGTTATGAGACCGTCAGAAAACGCGGTTGCGGTAACAGCAAAGGACCACGACACGGTAACGAATTTGAGAGCTGCGGTTCGAGATAACGTCGTGACAAACAACTTCATGTCGGTGCGCGTGCCCGAGCGGCGTCGGCCGCACGTTCGCGTCTCGGGAGTAGATCCGGACGTTGCGGACGATGCCATTGTTGGGCAGATTAATACTAAGAATCCCGACATTGACCTCGATCGGTCGACCACAGTGAGGAGGTACACGTTCCGGGCCAGAGATGGCACGAAAACACACGTGCTGTCTGTGGCTCCAGACGCCCATTCCCGCATAATGGCGAGGGGTCGCCTTAACATAGGCTGGTCCTCGGCTCCTGTTGCGGAGGACCTTCACGTGCCCATGTGCACTTTCTGCGCGCAGTATGGCCACTCGCGGCGTAGCTGTCGTGTTAGTTCGAATGCTGCCAGGGCGGTGTGCACGAAATGTGCCGGTGCGCATGTGGGGACGGCATGCACTTCCGCTGCGGCTGTTATCGTCAGGAGAAGATCAATTCTTCGGACCCAGAAGTCGTCGCCTGGCACTTGGCCGCTCTCCAGAGAAAGAATGAACATCAGAAGGCTAAACGAGCGGCGGAGACGCCCGAGCAAAGAGAAGAACGTCTTGCCAAGCGGAGACGCCAAGAGGCGGAGCGTAACAGGCGGCGCATAGCAGCTCGCATGGTTCTTTCGCAAGAAAATCAAGATGAAGCAATGGCAACATCATCATCAACAACAACTGAAGAGGAGGATGTAAAGGCTCGTCGTATAACTGACCACGCGATTAGACCGGGGGAACTGCAGCTCACGCTACGTATAACCTGGCATAGCTGAGCTAAGCCACTGCAAATTTTTAGCGCTTCAACATGACAGTAGAGCATAGGCTACAACTAAGATTGCTTTTGCGGAGCTTTTTCATGGAAAATTTTGGCGCGCCCTGTGTGCCTCGGTAAGCCTAGGTAAACGGAAATATCAAACTCAGCATCAGATAAGAGCGGCTCCGGATATGATTCCAGACATGATTTAAAATCCCAGCCGATACAGTCAACCGTGGTAAGGCGCATCGCATCTCCAGGTTCTAGAACGTCATACGTTGTGAGAAGCATGCCAGTTTTATTAAACGTCTGTGCAGCGCGGCTGGATAAACGGTGAAGCGATAGTCCGCTCACGCAGACTACACTGGGTTCTCCTCAAGAAAGCTCGTTACGTTACATAAGCGGCTTGTAAAGCTGTACCAAAATAGATGCGACGTGCCTCGGCCATGTGTATTTATTCATTGTTAAAAGAGCGACTAATTTCTTCAAAGCAATAATATTTCTTCGTCATTACACTTTGACAGCCTGTATGTACAAAGCTTCAAAGAAGAAAACAGTAAATCTACAATAAAACGAAAGCACTTCGTCATAAGCCATTTAGCAGCGCCTCGGACGACAGCCGTGATTTGTAATAATTTAGACTCCTTTGTTTCTGTTTGTTTCCGGCGCTCCACATTTCAAAGCGGTTTAACTTTGACAAAAATTCTATTCGCATTTATCTGAATATTTCCCAAGTTCGGTGCTATTTTACAGCAATTTTCAAGCGACGACGGGTCGTTTCCTCTTTGTCCTGTAAAAAAAAACAACCTTTCTTTACTTAGCATAGACAGCGAGAGCAAAGATAACACTAAAAGGATTTTTCGCCGCAGGCGAAGATCAAATAGACAAACCCGAAACGCAGCAGCGGTTGAAACATATCCAAGCGCATCCCCTTTTCCTCGAGGGACACGAGATCATCATTTGCTGAACAATACGTGCATACACACTACCAATGTGGCATCAGGGAAATTAAATTCGCGCCCTTCAGCCATTTCCCTCTCGCTTTCCCCTCCTGTGCTGAACTTTATGAGCGGCCCACTCCCTCGCCCCTCTTCTGCATCGTCGCCGCCACAAAAGAGTTCCGCTGTGCTGCAACAATTTACTTGTTTATTCGTGCTTTTCCTCGGGACCAATATAATGCGCTTTTTTGTGACGGGCGCAAATCTTCCTTGTTTCTTTTCATTCGCCCCCGGCGCTAGTCCGTTCTCGTTGTTCCTCGCGTCTTCAGAAGCGTAGCTCGAGGGTCAAGTCTCCTTTGTGGTCTTCTGGTGCGACGAAAGAACCACAATTGGTGAGGACTACAGAGGAAAGAGACGAAGAACGCACTTCTAGTGAGCGAGAGAGGGCGAAGAGAGGGGGCTCAGTTCGTCATCCATCTGTAAATTAAATGGGAATATAACAGCGCGACACTCTCTTCCCCTGCGGAAAGGCCTCGGCTATGACCACCACAGAAATCAATTTTGGTTCCACATTCGGCCACACAGGAGGTTGCCTAGACGCCGGGCGGGGAGGGATCAAACAACGCGGAACTCCCCAATGCGTGATCTGTTAACGTCATCGGCAGCCCTTCGCCGAGCCGTTGCTGCCACGCGGGCAAAGAGCGATATAGATAAGCTCGTGGAGAAACTATATATGCGTTGCGTTCTTCAGAACGGAGCCTCTACGACCGGCCACAAGGGGGCAGAGAAATCCCAGAGGCCGCCCCAGCGCCGGAACGAAGAGGAAGAGGCCAAAGGCTGCGTTTCCTCCGAGTATCGGGGATGCAAGTGAAGTTGGGGAGGGGGACCTGCAGCCTGATTTTCTTGGCACTCGCTATTTCTTATTATCACCATTGTGCGCGTAACCTGAATCTAATGCAGGTCGGCCTGACGAAATGAAGCGCCCGTGCCGACTTGAGTCGCCTAAAATTGCAGATCCTTGATGCGGTAGAGCGCGCGCCCACCGCTCTTGTCGATGCTGATGGCCGACGAAAGTGGAAGTCAGGCAGATTCCTTACTCCTTTCTCTTGTTCTTGGTTCTTCTTCCAATGGGCAGACCGCATCGAAGGTTTCAGATTGTAGAGTGCCGAGTTTATTTACAGCTATTTACAAGTGCGATAACACAGCTTTGCCGTCAGGGTGCGGCCATCCTGCACGATGTCCAAAAATGCTTCTCTTCGCTGCCGGCCGCGTCCTCGGCGCTTTCTTCTTCCCATTGAGCCGGTCCTCCTCGCCACCGGGTCCTTGGTCATTGTCACCATCCTTCCTTTTGTGGCGAGATCCTGGTGGCCGTCGCTTCCACAACACTTCCTTTGCACTAGGCAGCCAATGGTGTCTGAGAATTCTTGGAAACTTTGAAACGCATGACTGTTGTGCAGAGTTCTCTCAGTTTGATCGTGCTTGCTCCGCTGAGGATGGCTGCCGAAGGATCGCATCTCTTTTGAGGCCTGTGGCCCCTGCAGCCAGCGGCCCTCTTCTTCCTACCCGTCCGTCGGGCGCCAGCCGGCAGACCTCCTCGACAGTTTGAACAGTCGTACGGCTACGGAGGTTCCACTGCTGGATGGGCCACTCTATCGTGCGCACACACAGTACACATACGCGCTGCTTCCTTTGTCCGCTCTCTGGACGATGGTACCACACGCACGGCACGTCCCCTACCACTGTGATGCGTGTCTCCACGGAACACGTCACACCTCTCACAACACCTGTGCACGGTTGGTGTCCCTTGATTTTCCCCCGGGCACTAGGACAGCAATAAAAAAAAGGACGAAAGCATCGTTACTCCGTTTTTCCCTCTCCACTTACCAAGCGCAGCTAGTGCTATCAGCCTCGGAAGCTCGTCAGCCATGGTGTCGCTATATCCTGCACACAATTGCGATTTCGAACGCCGAGGTGTGCCCTCAACCCCTTGCGGCGGAGGACAGTCAGTCGGTTCAGTGCAATCGCCCTTGCTGGTTATCTGCAAAGCCGCATACCGCCAGACGCCTAGTGCAATCAGCCGTCCCCTGTCACACCGCCTCTAACTGGGCACCATCTGACACTCGTTTTAATTTTGACTGCGGTGCCTTTCATAGAACTCACGTCCGCTCTCCAAATCACATCTTCACATTTGGGACCCTGAAGAGTAGAAGTCCGCCTATCGTCCTGTTAGCCGACGCGTGAAGCTACATTTCCAAGGGGTCTGTAGATCAGCGTTTCACTACGCATGCCTTCTTCGTATTGCCAATGGCCCTCAGTGGCACCTTTAGCTGTGAGGAGAAAATGAAGCGTCTAATTTGTTAAAAACCTTTATTTGTGCTTAGTGGCAAAAGGTGAGCCGTAGAACAGACCGTCTTTACCCTATGACGCAAAGAAGAGAGAAATACTCGAGTTGTGGCCACATCGCTCGTCAGCCCCTTACCAGGTATTACTTCACACTGTAAGACCATCGCCCTTAACTAGTGACTTTGCCGCATGAAAGTGCTTAATTGTTGTTCTCCATCAATTCTGTACCCCCCTGCCTTCACCCTCCACCCGCCCTCTTCTCTTTCGGAGCAAGCGCTCGCAAACCGTCACCGCTTTCCAGCTAATACTCGCTTTCCCTCTTCTTTTCTCTCTCACGGTCGCATCATATGTGCTTTCTGGGCCATGCTGCAGTTCATTTCATTGGTGCTCCCCATGCAACCACTGCAGTGTTTCAGATTTGATGCAGGCGATAATGGAACGCAGAAAATGAAATTAAAGCTACGGAAAACTTAAGGAACACAAAAAGTTTTGTGAAACCAAGTAAACACATTGTTCTGTTGAGGAAGGTCATTTTTCTTCACCACAGCAGGCTACATGAAACCGGACATCTGCTGGATGAAACAATTCAATTCGGCGGTTATTTCAGTGGATATATCATGCCGACTAATTCGTTCCTACCATCACAGCTTAGCCAATTCCACGTTCACTATTTCTGCTTCTTTTCATACGCACTTCAAGATCCTCGCACAGCTCATTGGTGCAGCAGTCGACTCTGGGACATATCGCCGACCCCAGTAAACAACGCCTATCCCCAATTGGTGCTGCTACCTCCACTGCATGGGAAGAAACAAAAGCATTTTCTTGTGCCAAACGTTTCATTTGCGTCCTTTTCTCAATTCTTTTAGTCTCTCTCGTTATTCATTCTCTCGTTATTCATCGAAAAATTGAGCATAATTAGCATTCACATTATGACTTGCCTAATTTTGGACGATAGTCTCTTTCCTTCTCTGAGTATCATCGCACGTATCCCGCCTGTGACGACGGTATGGCTTCTCTGTAGCGCGAGTATGTACAAGCACCGCCAGTAACCGCTGCTGCTACGACTGCGGTCGCGCCCAGCTGTTCCATAGACTGGAATTTCAATTACGAGGCTGCATTTTTCAGAGACGATGGGGGAGAGGAGCTCTTTGCAGCTTCTGGCCAGCTTAAAGACACGTCATCGCAGGTCTTTAATGCACGTGACGGGCTTATATATAAGTTGCGCACTCTACAAAAAAAAAATGTCGCGAACGGCCTCCTAGAAGCACTGGGGCCCTGCTTACCGTCTTCTCGTTTCACGGCCGCCACTCCATGCATAAAAACCCTGGCACTGCAATTCGGTTATGTTTACGGTACCTTATAGTTTTCGTGCTGAGTTTTGGTGCTAAAAATATGTATGCTCTTTAGTTTACAGCCGCAGCTCGGCACTGATTATGTTTGGAAAATTCATCGTGTTGGTAATAGTATGTTGTGTGATTCGAGCAGGAGTTTCATAAACTAGCAATGGCCTCTCTCCTTGAGTATGGAGCCGTACTGAATGTGATACACTTCGAGTCTGGTCAAAAACATATCTTTTGTGTTCTCCGCTAGCGCACGCAAAGCCCTCCTTTGGGCATTAGCATTAATGAAGCGGCTCTCGCCTCCTTGACAAGGCGTTTGCCCGGGGTAAACGGGAACAAAAGGTACGTTTTAAGGCACATAAATAACTCAATTCTGTTAATAGAAGAGCTATTCGCGCTAACAGCATCTAAATGTTCTCGTATATTAAAGCGGGAGCTCCTAGGCCTGTGCTCCTGGTTTTCGCGTCATCCATCTCAACGAGAAGCCAAAGCACTTTTTAACTGCTGCGCCACGAACCACCGAGCAAGGAGGGACGGCACTCTCTGGAGCAGCACCTTCTCGGTCGCTATGACTTCATGCACAAATAAAAGGTGAGAGTAAAGAGCAAGTTAAGGAGTAGAGTAAAAGGCGAAAATTAGACATGCCGTAACCAAAGTTGCGCGAAGCCAAATCAGACGATGATTCCGTATAAGCTACCATGCCCGAATCACCCTATTAGTGTACTATCGGAGTCAAAAGTAGCTGGCCCACTCCTCAAAGCCAAACCGCACCATGCCCGTTCTGTTGCCGTTCCGTTGCCGTTCCGTTGCCGTTCCGTGCCGTACCATGCCGTGCCGAACCGCGCCGCACAGCGGCACCTGGAGGGGAGTTCTTTTAATTCTCACCCCAATAATACCTTAATGCTTGCACTGAATATACGCTGACGTGTTGTAACCATTTTGTTCTATAGATGTTTGCAAGAGGTACGTAAATACTGCTGTCGTTTAGTTCTGAACGTAATGCTGGGTAAACTGAGAGCTTAGTTTAGCAACTGCGCCGATCCTTCAGCTTACGTTGAGGACGAAGAAAGAGTGACGCGTAGGTGTATGTGTGCTACCGAAGATTAGCCGGTGGCAGCAAAAGAAATTTATTTCGTTGAACAGAAAATTGCTCAGTAACTGCCTCGCATTCAGGTGCATGGTGCTTGGCAACGTTTCGTCAAGAAGAGTGAAAACACAAAGTGAACACGCGAGGGAAAGCCTCCGAGTGCTTGGCGACATTTCTACAAGAGGACTTGTCCTCGTGATGAAAGGTTGCCAGTACTTTGAAGCTTCTTCCTCCCTTGTATTCTTTGTGTTTTCACTTCCGGGTGAGGAAGGTGGGAATAAAAGAAGGAAGAGGGAAAGAAGTGCCGTAGTAGAGAGCTCCAGATTTATTGGCGACACTTGGAGATTTTCTCTTGATGCGTCAGTATTTATAAGCACCACGGCAGGAATACACATTCTAAATCCAGCACCATGTATAGGAGGAATAAGGTATTCGGAGAAGTATCACGTGAGACAAGGAGAGGTGAGCTGCGTGTATACGCTACGCCGTCACAAAGTCGCGAGATCGAGAAGCCGTGCTGCAGGAGGGAGGATAGACTTTGCGCGACCGTTACAACGCCTTTCCTTCACTCTCAAAAAAAGTCGCGGGCAGGTTATTGATTTCTGAGGAAAGGAAAGGCAGTAACTTTCAGATCTCACCGCGCCGTGCGAAAGTAGGGAATTTTTTACCTGTTGCTTGAAGCAGCCATTGAAAAGCAAGATAGCAGAAGCTGCGCTCAGGTGGATGTCAGTGAGTAATTACTCCTTTATTAAATATTCTACTCCACCTTGAGGGATTCCCCTAAACATTTGACCAAGAATGCCTTCACTTGAGGCTGAACAGCTTCGTGGGCTTACATAACTTCCATGCAATGCCGGCATTAATTTTTAAAATATGCTTTTGGAATGTGGAGATGGCGTTTACGGCAGAGCATTATCATTTTCAGCGGACGTGAGTAAACAGGTGAATCATACACTAGCTCGCTCGCTCTTACTCACTCAGTCATTCACCATCACTAACGCTCACTCAATCATTCACTATAATACTCACTCACTTCACTCACTCACTCACTCACTCACTCACTCACATCACTCACTCCATCACTCACTCACTCACTCACTCACTCACTCACTCACTCACTCACTCACTCACTCACTCACTCACTCACTCACTCACTCACTCACTCACTCACTCACTAATATACCTTCACTACAGGTTGCAGCTGGTTTCTGAGAGTTTGTTACTAATGGAATTGCTACTAAGGCTCCAGAGGTGTGAGAGAGAATACATTTTTTGACGTTACAGTCAACAACGTAAGGTAGTCTAGGCTGTCACTTTGAAAGTTGGATAGCTGCTGAGTGATACATTCTTTTTCTCAGCTTTTAACTGATCCTAGCGTCTAACTGATGTCAAATAGGACAATGACTGCTCCTAGTTCTCGTTTCACTGTCTGTTATTACCAAGCGGCAGGACACCCGTGCCAAAGATCACTACGCCCAGCGCAATTAACAGCATTCTATACTGAGGCTGCAAGCGAGTTTCATGATAGTTGTCCTTTTCACAACGCCGACTTTTTGTAGGAAAATCAGAGTTTTATTGACGTGGCAGCCTCTAAACTCCTGTACGATTCTTGACAGCCTCCTATCGAGCCATTCTTATATGACCTTTCGAGCACACTGCAGTTTTAAAATTGCAACCAATTACTCGGGCAGTTTCTTTCCGCTTCTAATCGAGGGAAGGTTCGTGTTACTTGGACTGGTTTAGTAATTCAAGGCTTTGCTTGCAAGATGTTAAAATATGAGACCAAAATCCCACCCATCAAGAGATGGGAACGAGAAAGTCATTGCAAAAACGAGGGCTCATTTTTTACCCACCTTCTATTGCTTCCCTGACCTTCATTTTATTTAAGAGTACTGAAGTTTTTCCCTAATAATTGAAACCCAAGAAGGGATGTGCGCACAAAGGTTTCTCGCATTTCTCTCAAGATTACGCTCCACGTACAGCCGTCCTTATATTCCTGAAACAAAATGACCTCGTTACTCGTGAATGCTGGCAACGTAAGGCAACTGGATGCAGCCGCCTTCGCTTCTCCATTGTTGCCGTTCTTGTGCAACTGATGCAACGCACAGGAGCACATAACTTCCAAGCAACCCGGCGCAAGTGCATCCGCTTACACGTTAACGCAGTGAAGAACGGACGCCACACAGACGCACGCACGTTGCTTGCGCACTGGTAACACGACGCTTCGTGTCTGGAAATTGCTGCTTGGGTCAGCTTTGCACCCAGACTATGACTATGTCCATGGCGTCGCCCTCTTGCTCCCCTTTCCTCTCTCGGGCCTTCATTCTCCACATCTCTTTTTTTTCCCGTCCCTGCCCCTCCTTTTCCGCCCCCGTGACCAGCATTCGCCGCTGCCTGTGTCGTCAGTGCACCGATGTTAGCCTTTGAAAGAGACGCGGCGTCACTCGTAGGAAGAACGCGGACACCGCGTAATCGTGCCCATGTATGGCTCAAGCGTGAGCGCATACAAACACTGGCTGAGTTCAAGAGGGAAGACGGCAGCTGTTACGAATGTGTACGGACAAATAGAAGCATTCCATAGAACAAAAAAAGAGGAATAAACCGTCGGCGAGGCTTGTCACAGTGGCCCATAATCCCGTTATATTCACCGCGGCAGCAACAACGAGAGAAATGGAAGGGTTACTCAAAGTGCGTCGTTGGCCCTTGCTGGGAGAAAGAGAGATATGACCATGTACAAAAATAGGGTTACTAGGAGTAAGATAATCAAGGAAGGCATAAAATTACGGGTGAAAGAGGGGGTGTAGGAGGTTAGACACCCGTTAGCATGAGCTGCGTCGGGCTAATTTTCTGTTTCAAGAAATTCTTGATAGCCTAAAAAGATGTCACATCCAGCGAAAAACTGCGTTCATAAGCTGCCTTCAAATCGCGCTGCCGTGAAGATTTGCGGTGATGAAGAAATTCTTGAAACTGAAGCCGATAAACGTACAAAAGTACAGGCATGTTTGACTGCGTACTGCCTCTAATGTCGGATGGAGGCGTGGATGGCAGAGCAACCAGTCTTTCGACTGGTTTCCCTATTTTTCGGAGTAAATAAAGAGGTGATCATCATGATCAAACTTCGCTGTCCACTGCACGATAACATACAAAGATCATACAAAGACAACATACAAAGACTAAGGTAATAATTTTCCGTGCACGAAACAAGCCAGTGGAGCTACAACGCGCTGCTAAATACGCAGGTAAAGAAATTCAAATTGTCTACAACCACAAAATCCTTGGAGTTACTTTCTCGTCGCATCCAAGCCGGGATCGGCGTGTGGAAAATATCTGTAAAAAGTTCTCCTCTGTAGTAGGTGTTCTATCACTATGTCGGTGGCTTCTTCCCAATAACTTGAAAATTCAAATTTATCGTGCTCTTTTCTGTTCAGTTTTGAATCATTGTAACTCTGTTTGGGCAACCACCACAAAAAAAATGTGATAAAAATAGAGGTTCTGCAAAAGAAAATGATCCGCAACATTGCAAGCTTTCCTTATCTCTCTCCAACTCAAACTGCTTTTAGAAATTAGAACACAGTTCGTTTTGAACATATGTATGTTTTTCGCATTTTGAGGTTTTTTTACCATTCTTCTCCTGCTTATAGAGATTTCCTAATACGTACTGCACATTTAAGAACCGCTTCGAATCGAATCTACACCAGAAACACCGATCTCTGGTATATTCTATATTTTCGAAATAATTATAAAAAAATCAAGCGCTTGAACACAATTTACCGACCACTCTTAATAAGTAAAAAGTTTTCTCTAGTGTTAAGCAAAGTGAGTTGAAAATGTATTTTATTAACATATACCCAGGTTGAATTTTATGTGCCTCTGTTGTCCGCCGGCGCTATGTACGCATATTGTTTTTTTTCTTTACTTTTCTCAGGTCCTCTTTTTGTTTTCATGCGTTTGTAAACTGTGTTAGTGAACGTACATGCTCATTGTTTCCATTGCATTGAATCGATATGTCCTTTGCTTCGTTGTTTTTGCGTTTGTTCAAACTTATATATATATATATACATTAGCAGACAAGTTAAAGGAAATGAGGGGCCCGTTTTGACAAATTTATGAAGGGAGCCAACAGTCACCGAAACCAAGGTGCATAGGGGAACGTTAATTAATTTTTTTTTTAATGTGTTATGCTTATCAGTGGGATAATAATACTTAGATTAATAAATCGATTAAAGAAAATTACTTATAAAGCAGCAGAAAAAACAACCATGCCGCCGGTGGGATCCGAACCCACGACCTCCGAATATCGCGTCCGGTGCTCTTACCAACTGAGCTACGGCGACGGCTGTTGGCTCCCTTCATAAATTTGTCAAAACGGGCCCCTCATTTCCTTTAACTTGTCTGCTAATAGCTTAAAGAGGGTCTCGGTTCTGGCAGTCTTGATGCCATAGGTAGCATAAGAGGGCTCTCGCACAGTTTCCGCCCTCACCGTTAGATGACGTTCTACGTCACGCTCGCGGTATTACAGGACGTGCTACGTCCGCCGCTATGGTCGAGGGTGGCGCTGGTGAACACTCTCAAGGCTCGCGTACACCCAGTAAACATAAATACCCACGAGAGCAGCAGATTGGACAGCCGTCGCCGTAGCTCAGTTGGTAAGAGCACCGGACGCGATATTCGGAGGTCGTGGGTTCGGATCCCACCGGCGGCATGGTTGTTTTTTCTGCTGCTTTATAAGTAATTTTCTTTAATCGATTTATTAATCTAAGTATTATTATCCCACTGATAAGCATAACACATTAAAAAAAAAATTAATTAACGTTCCCCTATGCACCTTGGTTTCGGTGACTGTTGGCTCCCTTCATAAATTTGTCAAACGGGCCCCTCATTTCCTTTAACTTGTCTGCTAATAGCTTAAAGAGGGTCTCGGTTCTGGCAGTCTTGATGCCATAGGTAGCATAAGAGGGCTCTCGCACAGTTTCCGCCCTCACCGTTAGATGACGTTCTACGTCACGCTCGCGGTATTACAGGACGTGCTACGTCCGCCGCTATGGTCGAGGGTGGCGCTGGTGAACACTCTCAAGGCTCGCGTACACCCAGTAAACATAAATACCCACGAGAGCAGCAGATTGGACAGCCGTCGCCGTAGCTCAGTTGGTAAGAGCACCGGACGCGATATTCGGAGGTCGTGGGTTCGGATCCCACCGGCGGCATGGTTGTTTTTTCTGCTGCTTTATAAGTAATTTTCTTTAATCGATTTATTAATCTAAGTATTATTATCCCACTGATAAGCATAACACATTAAAAAAAAAAATTAATTAACGTTCCCCTATGCACCTTGGTTTCGGTGACTGTTGGCTCCCTTCATAAATTTGTCAAACGGGCCCCTCATTTCCTTTAACTTGTCTGCTAATAGCTTAAAGAGGGTCTCGGTTCTGGCAGTCTTGATGCCATAGGTAGCATAAGAGGGCTCTCGCACAGTTTCCGCCCTCACCGTTAGATGACGTTCTACGTCACGCTCGCGGTATTACAGGACGTGCTACGTCCGCCGCTATGGTCGAGGGTGGCGCTGGTGAACACTCTCAAGGCTCGCGTACACCCAGTAAACATAAATACCCACGAGAGCAGCAGATTGGACAGCCGTCGCCGTAGCTCAGTTGGTAAGAGCACCGGACGCGATATTCGGAGGTCGTGGGTTCGGATCCCACCGGCGGCATGGTTGTTTTTTCTGCTGCTTTATAAGTAATTTTC